>PYHW01010033.1:337795-417383 GCA_013186435.1 Turdus rufiventris | reverse complement strand
TCGCAGGTGAAGGAGCATTGCCCCCAGTTAAACACACACAATAATGAAAGAGGAGTTACTTCCCTCAATTTAAACCCCTTTTGCCCTCGTAGCCCCCATTTTTTTCTCCAGGCACCAGCGAGGGATCGGCAAGATGAAATTGGAAAAGGAAAGGAGCCAAGTGCCCAGCTCAAAGCCCCGCCGGCCCCCGTGCTCTGCAGCCGCTTCCTCGCACCAAGGTTCGAGCCTCGGCCCCTCCCGTGAGCCACGCTCCGCGTCCCGGTGCCCCCCCCGACCCCGTGAGGGGCTCTCACCGCGTCCCGGCGCTTCACTAGATCCCGTGAGGTGCTCCCCCGGATCCCGTGAGGGGTTCCCGGTGCTCTCCCGGATTCCGTGAGGTGCTCTCACAGCCGTTCCATGAGGTACCACGTGGAGCCCACCATAAACTCCTGTCCTCCAGCAGCTCCACACCAAATAGAGCAGTGAAACCCTCCCCGGAAACAGCGCCCAGGCATTCCCGCCCCCTCCTCATGGTCACCGGGGGTGAGCTCCGAGTCTTCATTGCCCTAATGCTCACACCTGGGGCTATTGAGGGGCAACGCCCGGCACAGGGGTCACATATGGAATGTATGATATATGATATGTATAATAAATACCATATAGTATGTGATATAATATAATAATAAATAATTATATCATCTACCATGTTATATATATTTTATATAATATTTAATACATGGTATATTAAACAACATATATTATCCTATATATTGTCATATATATTATATATTACATATATATATGCAACATAGGCCCATACAGGTCCATACAATATAGACCCCTCATGTACCTATGAGCTGGTCATGTTGGGACAGGCAAATTCTAAAGTTCTGGATGATTTTTTTTCTCTGAGCTCACATGCGTCAGCCAAAGCAATTGGAAAAGAATGATGTTATCGGTGCTGAATTCGCTTCTTTAGGAGAGATGGCAGACTGCAAAAATGGCTCTAATTTCCCTCTGTTACGAATTGGTTTGGGGCTGGTGCTGGAATATCATCTTGTAGCTTTAGATGGAGAAAAACCCAAATGAGAAAGTGCAGCTGTCTGTGGTAAACATGTCCTAAAACTATACACAAAGCTGCTGCAAGGTATCATACCCTGCCTCAATAGCTAAGTTTTATGGAAGCGGTGACTTACGGCAATGACATGTGGCACTGCCCTCCCCTTGGCTCCTAAAGTTAGTTCTCACAGAGGGAGTTTTTTGGTGGTCCTACAGCTGTGACATGAGATAGAACAATACAAGGCTGGTGTGGTTAATTAGCACTGTGAACTTTTGATTAGTGGTTTAGCTAAGAGAGGCTGGTGTGAGCACAGCATCTCTGCTGCCTGCTCCTCTGTCCTTCAGCAGCTCTGGTGGTAGGAGATGCTGACAACAGCAGAGATATTTGGGAAGGAGTGAGCAAAGTCTGGAAGTCACATAGATTAGTCTGGGTAAATTCTGCATCCTGGAGTGTCAGGCACTTGTGCAGCTGGTGTTGCTGCAGAAGAGACTTTGGATTCAGCAGGAGATATCCTTCTGAGTAGCGTGGGAATTCCTGCACATACATTCAATGGCCACAGAGGCAGCCTAGGACATCACAGTCTGTGGGAGGGTTAAGCGAAAAGTCAGAGAATTAGTTCTCTAATACTGCTGAATGCTAAAGGACTCTATTCCTTGTATACTTACAGCAGGAATTGGATAGTCCATTCACATTGCATGGACTGACCATGAATCTATTGACCTACAATAGCACTCAGGGTAACTCTTGAGAGAGCAGGGAGGATGACATCAGTGCCCTGCTAGAATTCAGTATCAAGAGTTAATGTACAAACCGGCAAGAGCGGCTCTGGGGTCACTTCTGCACGTGGCCAAATTCCTCCTGCCCGAGCAGAGAGGCCTGGCTTTGTGTGGGGAATTCAGAGACCAGAACATACCGGGTGAGTCTCCATTTCCCTGAAGCACTCTTGAGGGGAAGAACAGAGCTCAGTTTTGGTTTTCTTCAGGTCAAGTTGTGAGAATCCAGAGTTCCTTCCTTTTATCCTGGTCCCCTTGTGGGTCATCCTGAAACTGGAGCTCACTGAGCGGAGCCAGATGGCTGAGGGACACAGAGCCATCTATAGGTGAAGAGCATTTAGACCTAAGACTTAGGCCCAAATTCACTCTCTGTCTCTTTGCAGTTACAGGCAAATAAACTCGTGAGCTGACAGAGCATCAGTCCTAGGCATGTCCACCGGCCACCAGAGACGAGAACCAGCAGTGTGGGCAGAAAGAAAAAAAATTATGAAAATCTCTCATTACAAATTTTAAATGGATTCTCAGTCTTTGTATCAGTTGTTTTCCCTCTGCTTTATTGTTCTACAATATCCAGAATGCACTGGCCTCATCAGAGATGTCATCCCATGGCATGCACAGAAAAAACTGGATTAATGGGGCTGAATCCTTACAGCTAGCGCTGAAACTGGTAAGAAATGGTGTGGGACACCAAACGCTAAAGCCATATGAGAGCTGCAGCTGGTACTAAATTGTTTACAGCTATTTTATATACAAGGAAAAGTTGTGAGATGTAAAAGGAGATGACAATTTTATACAGAAAAATATATAAATAAACGTACGGGATAAGTACCGCATTGCTGTAGTGTTTTGACAGGACTTAATGATTTTTATACCAGCTTTGCTGAACATTTGGTTTCTGAACAGGAGATCAAGGACTTCCAATACTAAATTGCATTTATTTTCCAGAAGAGTGGCATGTTTGTGGGTAAAACCTGGATCGCACCCCTGAAAGCCGACCGAGAACCTGGTTTAGACAGTGCACAACCAACAGGCCATGAACTGGAATTTGTTTTTAATATCTATATAAAAAATAATGAACGATTTACAGATCTCTCTCTAGTCAGAACCTCAGAAGTCTGTAGAAAGGTGCTGTACAATATATAAACATTTACACCCAGTACATCCATACACTGCCTAGCATTCCAAGGCCACATGGCTAAGTCTGATACAGGAAGTACAGATACAAGGTCTCTGGAAGGAGAAATCACACACAGGTAAGACATTATCAGGCCACATGAACATATAAAAAATAGAGAGGAGTTGATGGCAGGGAAATTATTTCAGTGAGGCTAATTCATCTGGAATTGAAGGACTGGGTTTGTCGCTACTCAGTGGTCAGGCTGCGTGCACACAGCTCAACATAAACCAACTTCTACGGTAGAACACAGGGCGATATCTACACAGGTTTACTTCAGAGTATTAAATATTTCACGGTCATATTCCACCCAGGGAGTATTTGTACGTGTTACGCTACACAGCAAACCCGGTGTCAGTGGCTCACCTGGTGTCGAGCAGGTGAGCACAGTTCAGAGCTGCCTTAAAAGCCTTCTGAATTCCCAAAGTCTTTGTTTAAAAGCTGTTTGAGTAGTCAGCTGTACTTGTGTGAAGAATTCCACTCAGAACTGCCTCACTGTGCTTTGTTAGCTTTTAAAAACATTTAATGTTTCAAAGCCAAAACCAGATACTCACTTGCAAAGAGTAAATCCTGTTTGTATTTTAGGTAAGTAAAGCTCAATCATGTACTCTTCTTTTTCCAGCAAACTGGACCAAGGGCCTCCTTTTACCACTTTTCTGAAGTCATTAAAAATCTCAGATGTCAGAAAATAATCACTAAAACTGTGAATAAAATAAACCCTTTCCGTATCTGCTGTTCTTACAGCTGTAGGACTAATGTGTCAGTAGGCTCTGGTGGTAACACCCCTCTTTAAAGCACTTCTGCCAGCCCAAACCACAGATGGTGGTTCTCCTGTATCCTGTTTGTCATCAACACTCCTTGATCGCACATACATAGTAAAGAGAGGAAAGTTCTAAAATATATAGGCAAGAACTTCACTGAAAAAGCTGCTCTGGCAGCTGAGTCCATCCTAAGGTCACTTCTTGCCTCTACAGAGGGAAAACACCCAATTCCTAACTAGCATTAAATAATTAAAGATGGGACTTCAGTATCAGTTCCACATCGAGGCTGAGGGTGTCATGGTGCCACGAGTGAAACCAAAGGAATTGTGTTATTTAACAGAACCTAGAATTGTCTTTCCTCTCAGAGATGTTTGCAACCCCCAGTCTCTGAATCAAGGTACTAAAATGATTTTGCTGTGTCAGAAACAGTAAAATTGCAAAATTATGTCAAGTACCACATTTGGCTACTGGGTTTGGTATTAATTACAGCTCACTTGCTGCCCTGGAACTGACAGAACCAACTTGCCCATGTTCACCAGCAAGAACATGTGGATTTCCTGATGCAAACGTGCAACATGCTCTACAGAGAACGCCCACTTGAGGCCAAACCTGCCTTGTCTGTGACTGGAATCCATGTGGGTAGGATTAGATTGACTGGACACAGTAGATAGCTTGGCACAAGAACGAAAGTGAGTCAGGATCACATTGGCAATAGAGGTATTAAATAACTTTGTTCAGAGTTCACAATACTCGGGGAAGCTGCAGCAGTGCAACACTGAGAGCAGCAGAAGTGGCCTATGAAGGGACATGGGGACAGCACAGCTCATGGAAGGGTTTCACTGAAGCAATTTGAAAGGTTCTTCATGGAGCTTAGATAATTTAAGAACAAATCAAATACTTTCTCCCCTCTAGCCAGTTACTGAGTGGGAGAAAAAAAAAAAAAAAAAAAAAAAAGACAATTGTGTGAGAAGAACCAATGAGAACCAATGCTTTAAATTATCCTTACTGGAAAATTGATAAACACATGTTCTAAAAAATAGTGTCTGTCAGTCAGTCAGACCCGTTTTCCAGGCATCCCTGCTGCTGGGGTGCCCTTACAGCCAGTGGGGACCCTCCAAGGCCCTGGAGTTATCACTGTTTTCCTTACTGAAGAATTCCTCTCAGGTTGGGAAGTTCCATCTTTGGCTTCACTGGGCAGCTCAGCATGGTGTCTGTTCAACCTAAGAGCTTCCTCTGTTTCCACCCTCCTTTGTTTCTCCATGGAAAGCAGTGGGATATTGGACAGGCTGGAGGTTTTGAATCTGCCGGAACCTGTGTCTCCAGAGCTGGACTTGGTTAATAAATCATCTGTAGAGGCATTTCTCCTGGAGTCCCTGAAGGGAAGGTTATTCCCACCAAACACTGGGTAATGTTGGTCTGCAGAACACCCTTCTGTCTTTCCTGGGGTCTTCTGCTTCATCTCTTTCCTTGTGACTTCTGGTTTACCATTCCCACCTTTCAACTGCTCAACAGTTACTTTTTCACCACAGGATGTTCTACCTTGGATCCTTCCCGCTGTTTCTGCGCTTCCTGGCTTGCCAAGATGCATCTGGGGACTTGCTGACCTTCCTCGATTTCCACTGGAAGACTCCTTGTTGTCACTATTCTTCATCCCTATTTCTGTCATTTTACTCTTGCTCCTGGAACCATCGTATTTATGTGAGAGATTGTTTTTCTCAGAATCCCCTTTCCTGGGGCTGTGGAATCCCATATGAGGGTATCCTTCAGCAGCCCCTGACTTTGCTGGACTGGCAGATCTGTCCCTTCTGATCTCAACTTCTGAACTACCTTTAGTAATTCCAAACCCAGGACTCGAGGGACATTCCCATCTCTTCTTTGCTCTCTGGGGAGAAGACTGAGGCTTCCTCTCACGCTGGTTTTCATTTAAAGTGCTTATCTTATGAGGCACAGTGTTCTCTGCTTGTTCCAGTTCCTCAGACAGCTGAACTCCAGTTACAGCTTCTCCTGCTACTGCTAAATAACACACTTCAGATGGGGAAGCAGAATGGGAAGATGAAGATAATAATAGTGACTGTTCTTCATATATTACATTTGATGAAGCAGGATTGTGGCTATCCCAATCACCTGGAAGCAAATGGCAAGAGATTTGATTAAATACACAAAAAGTAATGATCAGCACTACTAAGTACTGAGTTCAATTCAAAACACATTACAGAGTGGCATATTTTCAAAGCTTTATTTAGCCAGATTTCTGTATTGTGCTGTTCTACCACAACTCCAAGGATGTGATTTTGAAAAGAAAAAATCTAGTGCACAGAATGCTTGATCCCTGCAGGACTGACACAGTCTTGGATCAATTTTAGAGCCTGTACAGTAAAAATTCAAATTAAAAAGTCCCTGACCTACATTATTTAATAAAACCAAATGAACTAGAACTGTTATGCCTAAAGAAATCTGAAACAGTGAAATGTTTGGGTTATTCATAGCTTTGCACTTTAAAAATAGGAAGAGATGAAACAAGACATGCAGATTTACCAAGTCTTTAAGGAAAAACCAAGAAAAGCACTGAAAGCCCTTAATGCTGCTCAGGTTTCATGTAGGGACACAGACTGGAAGGAGCCAAACCTGAAGGAGGAAGAGAAAAAGCCCAGAAGTACATACCAAACAAAAAAAAAAAAAAAAAAAAAAAAAAAAAAAATCAATCACAGAGTACAGCAAGCAAGATTTCAATCAGAAATGTGGGATTAACAGCAAGGCAACAGGAAATAAACCCTTCTCCACTCCACCTCTTCCTTCACCTTATCCCAGGCCCCAGTCTAGACAAAGGGCTGGCCTGGACATGTTCCAGAGGTTCCCTTTTGTCTGATTCTGTTTCTCCCTCAAGCTCAGGGAATTTCTATGACCAGCAAGGCCAGGTGTGATGCTCAGGACCCTTTTCCATCTCTGAGGGAAAGAAACTGAGACAGTTCTCAGCAGATTTTACCCTTTGTGTGGCTGAACACACAAAGTATTTGGTAGCTCAAACTGTGTGTTTGGGATTTTGAAAGGATAAACTCAGGGTTGGTCACTGTGACTGAAAAATTCCTTATCAGAAAAAAAGTGACCCTACAATTTAGGAAGTTTAACCATCAGCACCTTGGTGTCAGCATCAGGGGTTACAAAGACTAAAATGCATATTTAGGAAATGAAATGTTCTTTGCTTTAAAATGCTGCCACTGCCACAGGTCTCTGATTTGCAGTCTTGGGATTGAGTCAGACCTAAAGTTATGAGTTCTGAACTCTGTGACTCCTGCAAACATTTGCTCTGCTGTCCTTACTGGGCTTTTTCTAGCCTACAAAGTAGTGGTTTCCTTTTGTAGATGCAGAAATCACCTTGAATCAAACTGAATTCCCTTGGAGAGTAAAGTTTGTCCCCTTCCTGCTTCCTGAAGTTTTGACTTTGAAAAACAAAGTGTTTCATAATTTATAAGGCTAAAAGCATAAGTAAATATGTACAGCAACAAACTTTCAACAATACTCTAGCACAAAGAATTTTCATTCAAATTAAAAGGCAATCAGGATTAATTAGCACATTTTAATAGAAATACTTGATTAGCTTGGACAGAGCTGAGAAACTAATTAGAAATACAAAATAATTTCAGATTGTGCAATACTCCTACATACTTGTCACGTGTTCATTTTACCCCAAATAGTCCTTGCATTTGAAAACAGATATTTTAATTTTCAATTTTATATTTTAATTTTTAATGTAATTCAGTAACAAATGCACAGCAGTCACAAAGGCAACTACCAATTACTGCAGTGAACAAGCCGCAGAATCTCCTTAACCCACTTCCCTGCCTTGTGTTCTCAACACCAAACAGCCCTTGAGAAAACATACTGTGATCTGGTATCAGTCCAGTCCCCGGTCTCAGCAGCAGCAAAACTTTATTTCCTCCAGCTTGAATCAGCTCAATGGCTCGTGTATGAGTGATTCCTTGGGTAGGTTCTCCATTAATTTCCACAATTTGGTCACCAACCTGAGGAAAAAAGAGCAGCATTAGTCTTTGGCAATCTCTGACACTATGAACTGGTTTTTAATTTAGAAAGAAAAAACAACAGAGGCAGATGTTTCTGTTTTCCTTCTCATGCTAAAATCCTGTGGGCATTAGTGACACCATTCCATGGATGACAAGCAGGATGTGACCCCAGGGTCTGGGGGTTCAGAGGTGCACAGAGATTGTCTGCTCAGGAGAAGATTCCAGAGATGAAAACCACATCTTCTATTTATTTACAAGTAATGAAGCAGATACAGGATGTGCTTGAATGTATTTTCATTCTGGATCATGGTGTGGAAGGAGCACATGGATCAACCACATTGCACCTGTCCGAGGTCACCTTATCCAGGGGAGGACACAACACTTTGCCTACACCCACTGCCAAGCTGAATATTACACAAACAGGTTTGATGTAGGGAAAGGAATTGTTATTTCAGGTTGAAAAGATCAGTGGCGAGGTCTCGGAGCCAGTAAACAACTCTCACAGGTACCAGGCAGGTAATTTCAGCTTGCACTAACTTCCCTGGCTGCTGGAAAGGGGCTGGAATAGCATATCCCAAAAAGAGTTCTCTATTGGGGGAAATTGTGAAGGGAAATGAGAAAAAAAGGGAGAGGGAGCCTATTTGGCACTGCACATAGGAGCCAAAAGATGTCACTGGTGTGTAACATCAGCAGCTTAAAGAGGCTTCCTGGGCTTTGTGGAAGTCACTCTGTCAAAGGAGGCCACTGCTGGCTCCTCATGGACAGACTGGGATAGGGACACACCAGGATAGCTCTGCTAGCTGGATGAGAAATTCCTCCTCACACTGCTAAAGTACAGTCAGAAAGCGACACCACATCCAGATGATAAGAAATGAAAAGTGTGAATAACCTCAGGCTGGGCGAGCTCAGCCCATTCCCGCTCTGGGCTGGGCTGGGGACTCGGCACATGCCAGCACTGGGAGGGGCTCAGTATCAAGGATGGACCCCAAGGATCACCCAGTCTGGCTCCTGGGTCTGCACAGGGCACCCCAACAATCCCATCCTGTGCCTGAAAGCGTTGCCTAAATGCTCTATGTGCTCTGGCAGCCTTGAGATTGTGACCATGCCCTGGGTAGGTAGTCTGTTCCACTGCGTGACCACTCTCAGAGGGAAGAACCTTTTCCGAAAATATCCAACTAACTCTCCGCTGACACAGCTCCAGCCATTTCCCCAGGGCCTGCCACTGCCCCTCATGAGGAAGCTGCAGACCCCAGTGAGGTCTGTCCTTCTGCTCCTCTTCCCTGGGCTGAACAACTTTTTGGTTGCTTGCCCATAAAAGCAAAGCCCTGGAGCTCAGTGTGACACCACTTGAAGGAGGACTATAAGAAAAAATATTAGCACTGAATACTACATTCATGTTGTCTCTCAAGCAAAAAGTGCTAATTACTGTGAAGAACAGGGTAAGAGAAGTTAAGAATACTAAGAATTCCACATCCTATTAAGCCTCGCAGCAACTATCTGTGCCAGCTGCATTCTACAAACACAGGACAGAGAGACAGAGCCACGTGCCAGCAACAGGGAAGCACAAGGACTGCAAGGGATGGCATCTCATGGGCACAATGGCTCACCTCCATGCTCCAGCCTCTGAAAATGCCAGGGCAGTAGCTACCATCATTCCTTCTGTTGTACCCACGTACTTTGCTTTTATTACAATATTTGAGAGTGAATTCCTCACACAAAGGCAAGAATTAACATAGTATTTTGGAAAAAAAATCAGGATGGTATCTTCAGAAATGGCACTGAACAGCAGCAGCACAATGTACACCTTAAAAATTAACTGACTTGGACAGTGATTCTCCTCCCAGCTCTCTGGTCCACTGTGCCATCTCTTGTTGGGGCTTCAAAAATACCACTGAGTAGCTGCTGCTCACACCCAGGGCTACTACTGCAACCCTGTCAAGGCAGACAATTCCTTTGGGATGGCCAGAGACGTTCATGGATCTCTGATCCAAAAGCCCATGGCCACAGGGACAGCTGGAAGAAGGGCAGAGGCCCAGACGGTGTTCTGGGACCCTGTGCTTGTGAAAATCCAAATTTGTTGCCACTCTGGGCAAATTAATGGATCAACTGCATCAACAAATTGATTAGAGAAGCCAAACTCACATGGACTCTCCCATCCTTGACTGCTGGCCCATCCTCAGCCAGTCGGAGGATGAATAAGCCCATGTTGTATTCTTTTCCTCCTCGGAGGCTGAATCCAAATCCTCGAGGGCCCCTTTCCAACTCCACTGGGAAACAGCCAGGACTCTGTGCAGGAAATTGGGGGCGGGGGGGAGAGAAGGGAAGAGATGAGGACCTGTAAGCAAATTTAACCTTCTGGTGTTTTTTTTTTTCAGAAAACCATTTCTGTATTTTGAGCATTTAAACAGCATTCATCCCAGCTCAGGGTAATGGTTTTAATCAAAGTCTCAACATTCAGAACATCTTTCCTTCAAAATTTGAGATAGGCACAAGATTCTTAAAGAAACTTTGCCAAAGGGTCTGCAGTTGCTCCATTAGAAGCATTTCGTGTTTCTTTCGTAACTATCATGAGTGTTCAACTACCCTAAGGAGATAATCACTTTTAAAACATGAGCAAAAACATTCTATGAGACACTTCAGTATGTTTTATACACAACTATTCTACCTGTCCAACAGGGAAATGTTTTAATGTTCTGCTTTTGACAATTCTGTGGCAATGCCACTAGAGTGCCTTGATAGATGAGTATTCCCTATGCCTTCACACCCTCTGGATGGTTTTTTGTACCTGGGAATGACGGCTGCCAACACCTGAAGCAGCGTCCAACTGCGCCATGTACTTGTGCTCGGGCCAGGACAGCTGGTAACTACAAGAAACTTCTTTTCCAGCTTCACCTTCTGTAGCTCCCCTACAAGAAGATGAAAGGATGTGGCTGTTACCTTCACATTAATCCTTCTGGCCAAGCTTTTCCCACCATTCCCAGCCCATTTTCCCAACCTGTCAGGGTTGATTGGTGTCAATCCCAGTGGTCGGTGCTGTGGGGCTGGGCTCTGCCTGGCCGAGTTTGTTCCTGATGGAGGACCACGTTGCTCTGAAATCCAAACAAAATCAATAGTCGCAACTTCACAAATCCACAGCCAGGACAATGGTCACCAACAGTGCTAGGGCTACTGCTCCCAAGGAACTGCTGCTCACGTGGGCACAACAGAGAGAAGAGTTTCCAACCCAGATACACTAGTACAGCTCATTAGTTCCATGCAATAAATTCCTAAGAATTTTATTCTTTATTTTTATTCTTTTACTCAGCTTTTCCTCAGGAAACAGCAACACAATTGTGTGGATCCCGACATGAACGGAAGGGCTTTAGCCTGTTAGCAATTTGGTAAATGCCAGAGGAGATCAGGGCTGATTGGATTCATAAGTTGGTTCAGCTATTTAATAGAATAAAAATCTTAGAAGAGACGAAGAACAATGTCCATTTGAGAAAAACCCCTCTATAAAGATAAGGAATGAGGATCTGCAAGAGAAATGGGGATTTGGAGGTGAAGGCCCCACCAAATAAAGAGAAATTGCCAACTCAATTAAGGCAGAACAGCATTTTCCACTGCCCAGCTCCAGGCAAGGTGAAGAACCGGTTCCACAGCCACAGCTGGGGGAGGAGTTCACTGCCAGGCAATCAAGAGGAATTTTAAAGTGTTTTGCTGTCTCCCAAAAGCTAAGTTAAAAAAAGGTTTCAATAAAACAACTTAAAAACAACTTCCTATTATTTTTCCCCTCCATGGAAAATACTGTTAGTGGGCACTTCACAATAAATCCAGTGCATTTCTGGAAAAAGCCCCATGTTTCAGGATACAAAAATGACACTCTCACTTAAGAATAAAGAACCACAGTCTATGCAAAAAGGTGCCTCTTAGCTAGAACCTGAATGGCAAGCAGTGGCCTAAGATGGACTTCTGTGCTGAAATATAAACTAATATATATAAACTCCTTTTCTGTGAAAGGGTTAAAAAAAGAAATCATTCCCAGCACCAAAACTAGACCTGTTCCAGCCCTGTTAGGCGCAGCACATTACTGCATTTCTTAATAAAGAACAAACAAATTCCACTAAAATACAAGAAGTGCTCAAGAATGTCAAGGCAAAGAAAATTTAAAGCATATTACATGGAATTTCTCAGGTATGTGAGACCTCCCGAGCCCTCCGCAGGACTGCTTGGTGCTGTTCCCATGATACGCCTTAAAAGAAATTTTTCTCTAGAGAAAAAATGTCAACTTTTACTCCTGGTTTATCCTCACATTTTAAATTTAGGAGCATAGGCAAGAAAAACGCCATCTGTTTGTACAAATCCTGCAGCCCTCTCTGCAGCCTCTTCTCGTGTGTTCCCAGCTAATACATGACAAAAGCTGACAGGCTCCTGCTTTTGTGAAAAATGTTAAAGAATTTCTTCTGGCGCATGAAGGGAATTAATTTATTCCCATGAAAAGCAAACATCACAGGCCTGTGAAAGCCTGGGAGGAGGGAAGGGGACCAGGCAAAGGTTTTGTTGCCACTTTCAGAGGACAAAGCTGGGGAACACCAAACTCTATCAGGGTTTCTGCCTTGTGAGGCTCAACAGCTTCCAGCAAAAAGCTGTATTTTGTGTTTTTGGAGCTGTATATCCTGGATTTTCCTGGGTGTGAGCAACCCCTGAGAGACTCAGCTCTCTTCCTGAGTGCCTGAAGCCCTGACTCACCTACATCCATGCTGGATTCCCCCACTATGCAGGGTTCTACTGTGAGCTAAACTATTTCTTCAGCTACATCAAGGGGAATTTTCAAGTTTTCCCACTCCAGTGGAACCGGTTCTGCCTCTTTCTCCTTCATTGTCACAAAGTTATTTACATCTGAAACACACTAACTCCAGCTTCTCTACGCCACGGATTTTTTCTGACTGATCTTCACTCTGGTTTTACCACCTGCTACTGAGGGGTTTTTTTCTGTTTGTTGAATCTCCCCAGGTTCTGGTCTTATCTCTGTATTTCAGCTCCAAATCGGTAATTGAGGCAATGGGGGAAGGTTTTTACACAAAGTCCATGTATGGTCATGCATAAGTAATGGGTAGAAATATATATTCAGAAAACTTATTTTGAAAACAAGTGCAAGGTGCTCCTGTCCACGGCAGCCCAATAGGCATTCGGGTCCTTCCAACCCAAACCAGTCTGGATTTGATGACTAAAAGCTGCAGAGAAAACAGATCTAATTCAACCAACTCAAACTTCAGTTGCTTTATAAACATCACCCATGGCAACTGCTTTGAAGTGCGTCCCTTCAGACTGGAATGAACCAGATTTGATAAAAATAAAAATCGTAATAGAAAAATAACTTACAGAGGTCTCTCTACTTCAAACATTAACAAAAAGGAACATTAAGTCTTTGAAATTTAGTGTTATGGGCTGAGATGGCATGTTAAATATTTGCAATGAATGTCAAATTAGAGAATCTTCTGCTGGCTTTATTCACAGCCTGGCTCTACTTATTTATTTCTTATTTAAAAGGTGAAGTAAGCCGACATTCTGACAAAATAATGATAGGGAGTTTAATTAAACCCGTAAGTAGCATTCAAGAAAAGTGCAGGGTGGGAAAACAGCTCTTCTCTCCAAATTACTGGATTTTATATATTTACATCTTGGTTTAGAAACAGTATCACAGTGCACACAGTGTTGTAAGGGAGCTGTCATTAAGTCAGTCTCTGAAGATGGGACTTCGCAGTCCCTAGGACTCACTCTGCTGCTCAGGTGACACAGCAGGTTACGCAGGCGCAAGGTTGGCAGGAAAACCCTGTCAAGGGTTTTTCCCCATGTGATGGGATGTGACCCTTTTCCAAAGGGGAGCTTTGGCAGACAGAACTGCAGCATGCTTTTGCTGCAGGGATGCAGCATTAGGAAATTTGCATGTTTTAACAGGAGAGAAAGCAAAAACTCCAGGTTTAAATGGAGAGATTTGAAAAGCAGGAGTCCCTGTGGCCTTAGAGCAGGGACAGAGCATTCTGGCAGCACCAGCCTCATTGGGAACAGAGCTCTGGCAGCATCTGAGCAGCAGGAGCCAGGCCCTGAGCTGGCGTGAGATTTTCTCACTGAGCATATCATCCTTGTGGCTGCTGCAGCTCCCCTGAGGAGGGGTAATTTCTCTTTGCCTGGAGAATACATGGTATGGACAGGACATTTCTATGTCAGCAGCACTTTCTCTCTCTCACACATGAGAATTTATCTCTTCATTGCTTTGTTATTGCTAGCAATAGCATCTTTGTTATAGCACCTTCCTTACCTTCCTCAGCCACCACTGTGAGGGTCACCACATTGCCTGCATCCTTGATGAGCTGCACGATGCTGTCATGGGAGAGCTCCACGATGGACTGGCTGTTTACCGCTGAGATTCTATCACCCACCTTCAGCTTCCCACACTGGTCAGCCGGGCTTCCCTCGATAACCCGCCCGATCTTGTGAGGAATCACTAGGAAACAAGAACAGGCACAGCAACACCGTAAGTATTCTTAGAATTATGGAATATCCTGAGTGGGAAGGGATCCACAAGGATCAAGGTCCAACTCCTGCCCCTGCACAGGGCAACCTCAAGAATCCTACCATGTGCACATCAGATAAGCATCACATAGACCCAGATTTGCCAGTCACAGAATCACAAATATGCTAAGTTGGAGGGACCCACAAGGATTATCAACTCCTGGCACTGCACTGGACATCTCAAAATCCAAACCAATCTCACCCTGCATCTGAAGAGCACTGTCGAAACACTCCTTGAGCTCTGGCAACCTTGGGCCTGTGACCACTTCCTTGAGGAACCCGTTCAGTGCCCCACCACCTTCTGGGGAAAGAAGCTTTTCTTAATATTCAACCTAGCAACATGGCACAGCTCCAGCCATTCCCTGGGTCCTGACACTGGTCATTACTGAGCAGAGATCAGTATTCATCCCTCCTTTCCTGCTCCAAAGGGTGGCACTGCTTGCACAGGACAAACCTTCTGTGAGGAATGCTTCATTGTGAGTGAATGGAGATGCCAACCCAACAGCATGGCCTTGTCACGTACAGGGTGTTGCGCCTGAAGTAAAACATGGGAAGGAAATGGGTCACATCTGCAAAGGGATGAGAGAGAACATGCGGCCCTGGAGCGCACTAGAACCGTTTTTTTACCATATATAATGTACTTCATGCACGGCCCTAATGGACAGCATGGGCTCAGAGAGAGTTATGGCCATTCATTGTAACGCAGAGATTCAGATGCATGGGCAAACTTCCTACTTGCAAACAAAAACCGATCCTTAAAGACACTGCCAGGGATTGGACCTGAGGAGAGAGCCTGTGCAAGGCCAGCAAGGTGCTACATCAGCTCCGCACAGACCCAACTTTTCCTGGTCTCTGAGATGAACAGGCACTTGTAATAATTGTCTTAAAGTTCTTCCAGTTCTCCTGGCTTGGTTCCCTCAGTTCACTCCAGAGTGCCACCATGCCCTACACAGACTCCTCCAGAAGCCAAAGCTATGGGGCCAGAACAGACAGAACAGAGAAAAGAAGAAATGTTGTGACAAGTAGAAAGAAAAAAGACTGATTTCAGTTCCTTTCCCAGAGACAAGCACAGAGGCAGAACTAGAGACGTGCCTGAGCCATGTCCGTATCTCGCAAGTACAACAACAGACCAGGCTACCTTTTCATACTGATGATCTTTCTAGACAAACACACTCAAAGGCAGTAACATTTTCATTGCTTTCCACCAATTACTGTAGACTTTACTTCCTCAGATCCCAAAATAAGAAATTTTACTTGATTAGGTAATATAAAGCCAAGGTGGAAACTATGCTTCCATTAAAATGCCAACGAATTAATGCAACATCACTATGGCCTGACCAATATCCACATCCCAAATACAGCCCTGTGACAAGTCCACACTCTTGGGTATGGGTTGTGTGGGATATAAATTCTGTTTTCCCCACTTATGTCACAGTTGGGTGAACAGGAGCATAAATATGAAGCAAGTCAGACCAAGACTCACCTGGCTGGACTGTGCCAGTGTGAGTGAATGCTGACTGTGAGAGATACACCATTGCACAGGAAGAGACATCCCTGGAGAAACCCCAGGCAGGGGCAGAGCCACCAGGACATGGCACTTACCCCCAGGAGGAGGTTTGTTCTTGGAGGTGAGGATGACAAAGCCAAATCCTTCATTCTCCTTCCTCTGCAGACGGACGTCATAGACCTCTGGGCATGGCTGGTTGGCAAAGTCAACACGGCTCAGCCGGGGAGAGCCGTTCTGTGTCAGGACAGGCTGTGGCTGCTCCTCCTCCTCTGCCTGCTTTTCACCTTGCAGGGAATACACAAACAACAAATAAGGAACAAATCACACCAAGCAATTTCAGCACAACCATGAAGTTCAGTTGTCAGTGCCAGCATGAAGTGGCAACAGCAGTTGCTAATCAGAGCAGGGGGCCCTTGTCAGCAGTAAATCCCACCACAGATTTGTCATTCATGGAGTCACATACCAATCTTTTCTAAAACTGCAGTATCTCAAGATCCTGCCCTGAAACAGCTCTTGTATGAATACGGTTAATCTTACACATTGATGCCTAAAGAATTGAGCATACAGCATATGGAAGGTGCTCCTGCTCATGGTAGGGCATAGTACAAAATGAGCTTTAAAGTCCCTTCCAACCCAAACCATTCTGAGATGTCAAGAAAACAGAATGTGTTATTCTGCAATTTCCATAGCACTAATGGCTGTTCTAACTACTAAGTGCGAAAAGGTTTGAAGAGATCACCCCTGCACTATAATTTTCACAGCCTTACCTGTGTTAGCAGCACAAGCTAGCGAGCAACAGAGTCTAAGCTTATTAAATTCTGCTTTTCTCCATTTAAGAGTTATAGCTGACCTTCCTCAATCTCAGGCTGCTCATCCCCAGTGCAGTAATTCAGTTCCAGAGCAGCTTCAGTGGATTTGATTAGAAGCCCTACGTGCTCTTTCTGGGCAAGCAGACACCTACCACTGAAGAAGATCTTCCTCCGGACAGTGAGCAGCACCTGCCCATTCCTTGCAGCACTGGTCATTAAATCCAGAACTTGCTTGTGTGACTTCCCTTTCACAGGGACTCCGTCGATGCACATCAGCTCATCTGCTGCACGCAGCCTCCCGTCCTTTTCTGCTGCTCCCAAGGGGATTATGGCTCCAATATAAATCTGTGAGCAGAGTCCAGGGGTTTGAACAGGAGCATGAATTCATCATAACACACAATGGTTGGAATCCAGGTGAATCTGAGCAGATGAAGTCTTTTGGGAAGACTAATTTTAAAGATTACCTCACTGTCCAGCTCTAGCAGAAATGCTGCCAGCAAGTCTACTCTGCACAAGCTGATCTAGTGGAGACAATCAGGGGTCTCAAAGTATTCACTAAATACCTCAAAAATCTTTAATCCATATTTTTGTCACTTCTTCTCTCTTGAGCATGTTTGGCAGTTTATTAAAAAGCTCAGCTTTTGAAATGAGCACACACCATGTACTTCTTATATATATGATTTCCTAGACATTAATGACAC
This sequence comes from Turdus rufiventris, assembly GCA_013186435.1. Lineage (NCBI taxonomy): Eukaryota > Metazoa > Chordata > Aves > Passeriformes > Turdidae > Turdus > Turdus rufiventris. The sequence continues at coordinate 400,048 of PYHW01010033.1, read as the reverse complement.
AAAAGCCCCTGACTTTCATTCTACTTTATTTTTTTTACCAAGACTGAGGCAGAATGATTGGGGAAAGAATAAAAGCTTTTGAACAAACTCAAGTTTATTTCTGAAATTTTGCTTATAGACAGTTCCACACTTCAAGCTGCTTCAGTTCTCAGCTTTTGGTAATTAGATAATTAATTCAAACATCATCAGCTCTGCCACCCCCACCTCAGAAAGTGCTACTAAATATAATACAGAGAAGAACAACCACACTCTATTTTTCATATTCTAGAATCGCTTTCAGATTAAGTGGAAAATTAAGGGTAGCTACAGTTAGTACTGCTGGAAGTTAAGCAATAGTGGGCAGCTCATCAGTACACAGCACTTTAAGACATCAGCTCCACACTTCCTAATAGCTATGGGTGTTATGGAAACCAAACACCACAAATGCTATGAAGTGCAACAGAAGTAACATTCTCTGGCTTTGCTCTTTACTTTAAATGCATGTTAGGGAGGAAGAAAAAAGAAAGAAAAAAGGGATCACAGTTGGGAATGGAAAAACTGAATTCCTTCACTGTAATAAAAAAACAATCTATGCAGATCTATTCCAAAAGCTTTTTCTCTCCACTTAACAGCTTAAAGAAAGGTCCCTGAATATAGTATATAGCACAAGTCTTAGTGCTTCTTCCCAGAGAGAAATTTATGCAAATTTGAAAATAGAGGGGAGTCTCCTAAAACCTGCCCTTAAAGAACAGACAATCCAGGGGTGTCTGCGCTGGCATTAGCCCAGCTGCCTCCAATGCAATGCATACGTAAAAATCCAGTGGGAAGACGCAGAGAATAAAAGGGGTGTGTCACCATCCCAAACCTCGTTCCACTGGGCTGCAAGAAAAGGAACAGCCTTATGAAATTTTGACAAAAGGAGCAACTGCTTCCTTCCGCTCCGCTGCTTCCCAGGATGTGCCACTGTGCACCGCACACCAACCACTGAATCTGGGCACACCCTGTGCCAAGGCCACCACTGGGATCAGGTGACAATGAGTAAAGGCTGGGCGCCAGCACAGTCCTTCCGAGGGCTACAAGACACAGCAACAGCTGTAGAAACACCACCAGTGTCCTCAGCCTGACAAAAAACTGCGGCCAAGGATGGGCTTGGTAGCGGGAAGGGCACAGAACCTTGAAGACTGGAGCCCACAAAGAGGGGGAAAAATGAAGGTAGGACTAATTCCTGATCTCTGAAAGGCAGGTAGCAAATTGATCAATTTTGCCATCACTGAACTGCCTGGATGGGATGATGGGAAATGAGGATGACAGGGTAGAAGCATTCCAACAGCAATACTATGAGATAACTGTGAGCAGCTTCACTTACAGGCTGATCCGGTCCGTCCCCACCAAGCACTCGGAAACCAAAGCCTGACTCTTGTTTTCTCAGGAAAACATCTAAATCTCTTGTGTTAGGAGCTAAGGAAAAAAAAACCAGCATTTCAAAACATGGAGGGGCTATCTTGGACTATTGAAGAATTATGCTTTGGTGGTACACTGACTCTTCCAGTGACAGAACACTAATAACCAGAAATACAGTGATATTCTCTTTCCAAAATGGTGTAAATGATTTTCAAAGCGGGAATCACAATTATACTACTGCGCAGTACACCAGGATAAAAGTCAGTTTGTGACACAGCCCAGAGCTACTTTTACAAGCAGGTTTGCTCCAGTTTACTTCAGAACCATCCTTGAGATCATTTCTGCAATTAACTGTTTTACTGAAAATATGGTTGAAACATTTTTTATTTTTCTGATTGCTCTCTGAATTATGCATTACTTGAAATGTTTTATCCACGGCAGGTTAACAAACAGCAACAAAGTCTCAGTAGTTTTACTGCACATAACCTCAAAAGAAAATAAACCTTCATAATTGAGTATTTTCAAGTTGAAAATGATGTACTTACGCTTGTCCTCATAAATTGTCTTAGACTTAAGGTAGACTTCGGAGGGGTCTAGTTTAGGAGAGCCTGGTCGCATAGCAGAGGGCGGGAAGGGCATTGGCTGTGGAATGGCATCGCTGACAGCTTCCAAACTCCCTGAACTGTCCTGCCTGTCCTTCTGAAACAGCCCACAGACACAAAATCTGTATAAATAAAGGCATGACTACACCTGTGGGTGCAAAGACAATGAACACCATGCAGAAGAAAAACACAGGAAGAAAGGAACAAAATTACAGCTTTCCCAGTGGATGTATCTGACCGGAGTACTCAAGTCTTCCTCTCTGGCACATGAATTTCTACCAGAGACTAGGCTCTGAGAGGGTTTGAAGTGACTGATGCTCAGAGAGGAGTGAAGCTGGGCAGATGCTGGTGGTTACCGACACACAGGATGAAATGGAGCGTAACGGACCAATCACATTTGGAGAAGACACCGAATCTTTGCAGGCACCTGCCAGGCTCTGGACCACAGTCGAGCACCACAGGCACACACTGCTCCACAGGCACTGCCTTCTGCCCTCTGCCAAGCTCCTCCCCACAAGCACCAGAGGGGCTCCCAGCATAAGCTGTTTGCTGGACCAATATACATACAGGACAGGAAGACATGCCTGGGGAGCGTGAGGTATTGACAACTCACTATTTGCCTTCTTATGATCTGATAGCTGCAACATTCCTGTTCGTGAGGCAAGGACACCAAATGTCCTTGTGGTCTCTCATCTAAATTCTCATTCAACTATGCACTAAAATAACTCTAAATACTTCTCCTGGGCTGAAACGCAGCCTGGGAAACTGGCATGTGGCAGCGCATGCTGAACCACAGCAGGAGCAGAACAGATGTAGATCTGTCCTTTCACCAGGAGCAGAAGAAACTGCCCAGAGCCATTGAGCAGTTTGACACTTCTTGTGTGTTTATGCACACAAGAACTCGCCCTTTTTAAGTGAATTATTTTGCCACACGGTTTAATGCCACTGAGCATCGAGCGCTCTGTGGGCTGTTGCTCCTGTGTATGTGCTGGAATAGAACGTCAGTTCCCAACACCAAGCTATTTTTAGCACATTGTCAAGGGATCCAGGGCCGGGGCCCTCCAATTGCAGGGATTTCTGCTGATTTATTCAGTGTGGGCACCTGGATGCTTGCAAGGAACAGAATCAGAAGATCTTATTGAGCACAGTCATCTTTGAGCATGCTGAACATGTGTGCTTGCGACATCCCACTGCTGGGATACAACTAAAGTTGCACTCAAACAGCAGGATAAAGATAGAAGTTACAGCTGTGTTACGGTAATGGGGTTTTACTAAATTGCCCTGATTTGTTCTTTACAAGAAGCATTTTTAAAGTAGTGTTTCACCAGCCTAATTTACAACAGAAACCATCATAATAAACATAAGCATTAACATCAGCATTATTAAATCAGAGGTTGTTTTATTAAGACGAAGGATTCTTTACTGAGCTAATATATATTAAAGGTGCCCCGACAGATCAAACTTCCAAGAGCAATGAGTATTGAGCTAGGAATGTACAGCTCCATAGAGACTTGCTGAAAATATGGATCCAAAGATAAGCGTTTCCAGAAGGAAGCATTAATCAGTCCACTAATTCTATGTGAGGACTGAAAAGAATCAAAAAATCATTAGAAAATATCTTTAGAAATCCCATTTGACTTAATAATTAGCAACAAAAAAACAGATACTGTATTTTAATGGGTACTCTGACAGCAGTTACTTAGACAAAGAATTTTTGCCTACCAAGCAGATGTGGTTTTGCTAAACCATCTTGCAGGTAGGTTATCACAGGGACTAAAATCCAGAGGAAAAGAGATTACAAAGCAAGTTAAATACATCACCAATACTCACTCCTTTGGCAGCTTTAGTAGGTGAGGGTGGACCTGAAGAAAATAGAAAATAATTTTAATAGCAGGTTACAGAAAGTTGCAACAACATTACGGCAATATAATCAGCTGCTCCTGGGGTGAAAATCATAGCAGCTGATTCACTGTGTTTTTAGAAGGCAATGTGACCAAAACCATCACTTTAGAGAAGTCTCAATTAGAACTGAAAGCTGTCAAACACTGAAAAAATATCTATTTGTCTTTTTGCTAGAAACTGGTCAACCGAGTCACCCCTCGGTTTATGGGATAAGAAGACTTACAAATTTGTCTGAAGGATTTTCACTTGCCACAAAGAAATCTAATTATTTCCTTAGCTGATTAAGGAATAGTACCATTTATACAGAAAAAGATCTGAAGATTTTTGCAAATGCCAGTGGCTGAAGTCAGGGTTACAATAAAGCCTGAAGGGACACTGAGTGGGCATGAGCAGCTTCACAATTGATACATTCAGAGGCAGCTTCCTTCGAAAGACATGCACTACTACAGCTTTTGGGAAGAAGATGCATTCTGGTCTGTGACTGACAATCAAGGAAGTGGTATGGACATGTAAAGGAAAAAATCAGAATTTTTTCTGCTATTTCCAGTGATCAGCCCCACCTCTTTGCTAATGGTTCTTCCCATCTCCTGCAATCCCGTGCTCATTACAGACACAGTTACTGGAATACATTTGGAGAACCTCACAAACTCAGTCCATCATATGCTTTGCATTATACTGGAGACCATGTGCTTGCTTTAGCACTCCCCGGAGACTTGGAAGAGATAGTGCATATACAGATCACCATACAATTTTTGAAGGAAAAAAACCCAAAGAAAAACCTAACTACAACACCAAACAAAGCCCCAGCAACATGCTCTCATCCTTAACAGTCAGGGGTATAAATCAAACTTAGAAGATAATGGTTCAAAGATATAATGAGCTGCTGCTTAGCTGTCAAGGCTGGACACGATTTAGAGATCACACTAAAATAGGACTTAAAAAAGTTAATAACCAATGCAACAACTGCAATTTTGTCTGTACCTCCTCTTAAGACAAGCAGGGGCACCTCTGCTCCCACTGGAAACTGCTTGAGCACCTCCACCACCTGCAAGTGGGTCAAGTTCTGCACATTCTGATGGCAAATCTCCTTGATGACATCCCCTTTCTGTAGACCTTGGCACCACTGGCTGTCCAAAATCATCTTCACCTTCTGGCCTGTGGGACTGTCTGCAATGGCAAACCCAAAGCCTTTAGGCCCTTTGACCAGTGGGATGGTGACCAGCTCTGGCTGAGAGCCTCCTGAGGAGGCAAAGGAGACCCTCTGCTCCGCTGAATCCACAGAAGGGCCGTTCAGGCGACCGTTGACCAACACTTTCCCATTCTGGTCCAACACAACTGTTCCTGCTACTAAATCTTGGCTGGACACAGAAGCATCTCCCTTGGCCACTGGCGGGCCATTAATGACAGGTGTTGCTGTCACAATATCCACCACGGGGTCTTCATTGTCGTCAGGAAGAGGGTACCCACGACACAAAGTCATGTTCACATACTGATTGATGGGAATGAGCTGAAACATCTGGACAACATCTGCATGGGTATGGCCAAGGACACAACTTTCATTAATGTCCACAATGACGTCACCTGTTACAAATAAAAGTTCACCAGTGTCAAAAACAGAAGCGAAACTTTCCACAAAAGCCTACCTTACTTAGTCTTCAAACTAATGACTAGTGTCTGGGATATTACCTCACGACTAATATTGCCAAAAAGCATTAAGGATTTCCTCTATCCATATATTCTATTTCATCTCAGGACACAGTGTGCTAAATACATAAAGTTTAATCTGCAGCAGATTAAAAATGATACTGTACAGACATGGGAGATGAAGCAGAACATGCACACTACAGCAGTCAGATGTCTTCTACTTTAATTCATATTGCACAGCATCCTAAACCCAATGAAGAATAGATCGGGATTTTTGGCCCTGTGTTTATTTTAGGACTGGCTGAACTTAAAGCTAGGCTTGCACACACACACATGCTCCATACTCTTACACTGCTGCCACACGTGGCTAGGAATACATTTTCAAAATGAAGTGATGTGGGCTTCGGATCCCAACAGTTTGTTTTGTGTTTTCATCATTTTGATGTGAAACTTTGCATGTGTGCTACAATATGCCCTGCAAAGTGTCCTATCCCTTTAATGCCTAGGCATCAGTAAAACAGGATCTCTCTCTTATTCCATGAACTACAATCAGAATAGCTGCACATCTTTTCACTCCAACAGTTCTGTAGGATTGTTTTTATTTTTGCAGAGGTGGAAAATGAACTACATACAAACAAGTTCAAACAATACATTGGCAACAAAACAGAAAATTGTTCCATTTAGGAAGTAAATAATATTAATAATTCAAAGTATGAATTATTTTACTCATTTGAAGAGTAAGAGTTTATGTTATACACAAAGAAGCATTTTGCTCTTTCTAATATGCAAACCGGAGCTCATAGTAAGGTTATAGGTAACTTAATTACACATGTAATAACCATGGAAAAATGTGCAAGCCTTCATGGATTGCAGGAACCCTCATCCCTCTTCTCTCCTCACTTGTCCAGCTCACACGACTTTGCTTCCTCATTCCTGCTGTGGGTTTTTTGCAGTTTTAATAATTGGTGTCACGGTTTTTGGCAGTAACAAGGCAAAAAAGACCAGGATTCAAACACAGTATTTTTACTTACAGGGAGGGAAACCATTCTATGAATAAGCATGAAGACAAGCGTCTTTGCTAAAAGCAGAAGTACTGAAACCTTCAGAAGTGCCCTTAAGGTCGATTTTTATCTAGAATGTTGCTTCTTTTCCTTTTCAGCCACTGCTCTGCACAGATGTTTCACAAATCTGAAAACATTTCATTTAGTGAGGATGTGGATGGAGTCATCCAACCCCCTGCGCCTCAAGCTGTGTTCTCCAAAGTACCCCAGGAAATAGAAGTTTACAGAAATAATACTTGACCTGGAGCAATTCTTCCATCTTGTGCAGCAGGTCCATCTTTTAACACATTCTTCACCTGGAGAAACTCATCAGGCCTGTCCCCTCCGATGATTGTGAAGCCAAATCCCATGGTACTTTTTTTCAAGGATGTCCTTATAAGTGCTCCTGTAAGCTGGGATGGATCTCGAGTGAAGACAGACCTCCCTAGTCCTTTGGAAAGCAAATGGACAGGAAAGCGCTACACTCATTTTCCAGCTGAATTCAGTGAATGGAAAAGAGGTTTTTTTAACACATGGCAACAGAGCTGTATGCAAATCTCCCACCTAGAATTCCCAAATTTAATCCTTGAATACCAAGCTTAAAGTAGATCAAAAGCATAAAAACTCCAGGCGTGGCTTTACCTGCACTTCCAGATGGTTCTTTCAACCCTCCATATTTTCCAAATCTGCTTATAACAACCAGCTTCAGAACAACCAAAATGATTTAAAGGCAGTCTTAGTGCCTCAGTTCAATTTTAACATGAAAAAATCCTTCCAAAAACCCCAAAGATCTCAGAGGCCAACACCGTAATGGCTAGCAAAAAGACAAGGCTGATGCCTTGGCGAATTCCAGAACTGGGTTTTTATAAAGCATACTTGCAAATAAAGATATATGTGACGAAGAACACAATATTCAGTGATACCTGATTTGGAAGGGCCAGCATCAGTCTGTCCTAGCTGTTTTTTCCTTTTGGCTTCCAATACTGGATTTTCAAACTGAGTTTTCTGGTTAATATGACTGCAGGCATACAAAAGTTAGGTCAGGATTTCAACAGAAAACATTCTGACTATTTCCAAAGAAAGACAATCCTAGAAATACTGTATTTTATTATGTCAGATGACTGCTCAGGAGAAATGAAAAAAAAACTTCTCATAACCAATACTGAAAGTATGGCAGAGGTGTTCTTTCAGGAGCTTACTTACTTTGAGGCAAATAAAATTTTACTCCCTTTAATCACTAGGTAGACTTGTAACAGTTTAGAACTGAGTAAACCTGCTTTTTCTCTTGACCCATCTACCTATAGCGTTTACAAACTTGGGCATCACCTTCTTCCTAGTACAGCAGAGGAAGGGAAAACCAACAGATTTGAGCATAATTCAAATACCTCGGCTTTCCAAAGTGAAAAATGTTTGCTTGTTCTCCGAAGCTACGTTTTTAACTCTACCACTTTTCTTCTCCATGGTTAAGGAGAGATTAAATTTCCTCTGGCCTGAAGGAGATTCAAAAGAGCTCTTGCAGCAGTTTAGTGGTTGTTGACTTGGTTCTTTCGAGACAGCCATGATCTAGATGTTATTTTTGCTCTTTTAAAGTTATCAGGTGCCACTCTTAAGTCAAGTGACTATGTTTTTGTTAAGCTAAGAAAAATGACATCAGCTCATTTCCATCTATAAATTATTTTGGTTGCAACTTGCTTTTCTTCCTCAAGTGAAAAACACTCCACTGAGTCTTTAAGGTCACTCTATGGATTCTCCCATATGCCAGTGCTACCAGAAGTTTGTGGCCATGAGTTTGTGACCCCAGAGCTGTTCTTCCTGGATATATTTCATAGTTTCACAGAATCACAGAATGGTCTGGACTGGAAGGAACCTTAAAGCCCATCCAGTTCCACACCCCAGCCATGAGCAGGAAGGGATACCTTCCACTAGACCGGGTTGCTCCAAGCTCTGTTCAACCTGGCCTTTCACTGCATTACAATCTCTACTTACTGGGTATCAAGCACTTCACAATTTCATGCTCAATTTTTAAGTATGCCAAATCAATAATTAGCACTTACTCAACGTAGTATGTCCCATACTGAGGGTCTTCTATTTTCTCCCATCCATAAGGAAGTTCTGCAACCAGAAAGACCAAGTTCTCAATTACAGGGGAAAACTATCCTCAAATATCAGAGTTTTCCTTAAAGAACACCTAGACTCACGAAAAAATATGAGGTCCCATTTTCTTCTCTGACGAAAGGTATCAGCCTGTTCCAGGGAATCTGAAGCCCTGTAACTCTTACTCTTTCCTGGTATTCAATGAAAGCACACCACTTTAAACATATAATAAACTTAACAACCTGCTTGTACTGAAAATTATATGCAAAAGGCTCCTTTTCGTGGCAAATTCAGCATCTGGTAAGATGCTGCCAGCAGCTCGTGACTGACTGAAGGCAATAAGCGGTTACCACAGAGGTCAGCTTATCAAGGTCATTGTTCTAGTTTTCTTAAAATACTGGAATAATGAATGTAGTCAGTTAGCCAGACAGTGTAAGGATAAATTTGCCCTGCAATCTTGTTTGAGACTGCCCTAAGTTTGACAATAACAGAAATTTCCCTAGGATATGATAACATGTTACCAATTACTAATACCAGCATTGCTCCACAGGGTCTGACTAAAGACCCAATGGGTCTATTAGTTTTAAGTATTGTTCATTTGGATATCCTGCATCTCTGTTTAAAGTGTTCTTTTTGTCCCGTGGTGAGCTGCACGTATGTTTAAAAAGCAGAAGCACGCAGCCATTGCTCCAACTGGCTTCATTACAGATACATAGCTGTTAGACTGGGCAATTTTAGAGGATGACAGGTCATTCTGAGCCTTCTTCAGCTTTTGGAGCATGTCAGGCCTTTGCTGAAGACAGAGCTACCTGATACTCTTTTCTAGCAGACTAAATTGCTCGGCTGTGTAGGAAATGGTTGCAGGAATTGCCTGGAGGCTACTGACCTCGAAGTCTTGAAGGAATTTAAATCAGTCAGATCGTTCCCTTGGTTTCCGCATTCAAATACTATGTCACATGCAATAGTTAACAATAGCAATATGTATTTTGCCATACCTTCTTTCTTATATCTATGTTCTGTTACTTATGGACCTTCTGCTTTTGCCATATTTCACCTGTACAACAGTTTCCAGTGAGATCATCACTCACATGCAGCTTTCTCCTTAAGAATGACACTCACCGGAAAAAAACATCTCATATTCTGCTCAGGAATGCAGATAAACTTTCCATTCAGCCAGATTCTACTATTCCAGGGAAAATACACTATGAACTTTCCCAGTCTTATGCAAATTCCTATTGTCACCAAACAGGGGATGCTCAGCACTACACTGACAGCTACAGTCACATCTACCAGGGAGAAGCTGCTACCACAGAAGTAATGGATTGTACCCAGCTGGGATAAACTCATACATTTATCAGTGACAGGTGTCAAATGCATTCTGAACATCTCACCTCCATCTTCACAATCTTCAGGAGCTTTGGCCTTCTTACAGAGCCGGGGATCAAGCCATGTGGTTGTCTTGGTGTTGTGACTGTGGAGCAGAACGCGTCAGTAAGAGAACTCCCTCACACTGAAGAAAGTTTGCCTCAAGTATTGACTATTGCATGAAAGTGTAGATTTCAGATGATACAACCTTTATTTGCTCCTCAGTCATATAAAAAAATACTGAAAAGAAAAGGCACCAGCACACTGGGTACTCCCCAGGGCACATGGGAAGTGTTTGAGACACCAATTCTCTCCCCAGCCCACAAAAGCTCATATGAGAACAGCAGGTGTTTCTACCTGATAGGAAAAAAATATTTTTAGCCTCCTCACATGCTTGACTCTTAGAAGGTTTTTGTTACCTTTTTGCCTTAGAACTCACGTGCACAAACGAGCTACTTTTCTATCCCGGACTTTCATCTGGGCTATTAATACTTTGAAACATCCATTCCCAGCCAAGGAACAGAAGCAGAGAAGAAAAACAAACAAACAAAAAAACCCCAAGGTCTCAAATTTCAGAGAAATATGACACAGAGAAGGCTTCCATGTTGTACTTCACTTAGCAATACCCAGCCAGCTTTGCATTTTTGAGACACAAAACTTAGAACAAACAAACTGACTTTGCAGGTGGAACCATAAGGTTTTCCTGCACCATGGTAAATTGCACTGAGTGTGCAACATTGAGGACTATGAGTAAGGAAAGTAACAGTAGGAATATATTAAATTTCATAAAAAAATAGAAGCAGCAAGAGCAGAAGAGAGGTGAAAGAGCAGCTTTCCAGACTGCAGCCACCAGCACTTCTCTCCTCCTAGGAGCGATTTACTCACTCGATGAAGTAGATCATGCCAGTGTCCGTGTAGGCCATTTCCCAGTTCTTGGGTAGGGGTTCCAGGGTCTCATCCCTTGACAAATAATTTCTGAAGTCCATGTTGCTGCTTGTCTGGTTGTAGCTGGGAACAGGTTTCATCCAGTCAGGAGAATCTGAATGTTTTTCTTTGTTTTCTGCAGTTATTCAGGGAAAGTGTTTGTCAGATGCTTATGCTGCTTCTCACAAAGAACCACCCTCTTAATCTGGCTACGAGTGGATGTCAAACACATCCCTGTACGTGATGTGCATTTTTTCACTTTTTTTTTTTTTTTTTTCAGCTGTGAACTTTGAAAAGCTGACATGAAAATACTGAACTCTGCTCTTCCCCTGCCAAATAGAATTAACCTTGTATTATGTGTCTACTCCGAAAAATCAACGCTGGTAGAAATCCAAGTTGACTACGCTCTGTTGCCGTTTCTACAGAGAGAACAGCATTTGTAATGCCATAAAACAACCCAAAAATCCTACTAATATTCCTCAAAGAATCAGAAGGAAATGTAGAGAACACTCAAACTTCCAGTAAGATAAACAACATCTTCCTACAAGCCACAACTAGAAAAAAGATCGCAAAAATTCTTGCAGGAACCTTTAAATGGAAGCTCGTACCCTTCAGAACCGAGGTTGTGCTTGATACCCTCCCTCTGTGACATGATGATGTTCGTAACCTTCACCCAACCACCAGCCTGACCACTGGCCCCTCTGTGGTGTTGCCGGGCCTGAAGATGGTAAGCTTAGGGCAGGTCTGGTCAGTATAACTCCGTCCTAAACAGTCGCGCACAGGATCAGCTGCAAATGCAACGCGACAGTTCCTCTCCACCATCAATCCTCCCCCTCCAGATGAGTAACCATGACAGCAAAAGGAAAAGGGCATCCTGCCAATCCCAGAAAGGTCCTGCTGGACACTGTTCCAGCCTCAACACACTTAGCTTTATTTCTCTCCACAAGCTCCCCCTCAGGTGGTTTCAGGTTGCGTGATAGTTCCCTTACGCAAAATCACCTGAAAATTTTACAGTATGAGCCAATGTTGCCCCTTAAACCAATCACCTCCCTAGACTCTCCTGTGTACAAATTCAGTAACTGCCTCAAAATTCAACAGCAACATTTTCAGGGTATGAATTCTACTCTGTGAAGGATTCTGTTATTTGAAGATTGGACAACTTTCCTTCCCACTCATGTAACTGGCCCATATCCATCACCACAATATTCTTGACCAAGCAGCGCATTTTATGATGCAATTGTACATCTGGCCAGGAGAACAGCTGGTTCTTTTTAAAAGGTCATCTCAAAATCAAGTAGAGGCACTAGCCTGAATAGAAACTGCCTTCATACTTCACCAAAACTAAGGAAGCACGAATGTTATTTGTATAATCCTTATCCAATCATACAATACTCCAGGGAATTTCTCCCCTTGTCAACCAACCTATCCCTCCGCTGCCATTAACTGCTTCCTTTTCCTCCTCTTCCTCCTCTTCAGGGAGAGAACTTTCCATCCTTTGCATTTTGCTGACAGATGTGGTTCTTTTCCGCTGTGATTCAGTATCGAAATCATTGTCAAAAAGAACTTGATCCACTGGATCAGGCTGAAAGGGGCTGGGCTCTGCTGGAGGCTTTGGAGTACCATAAAAATTACCTGGAAATGAAACAGAAATCAGGATCACTGAAGCACTGATACAGCTGAAGGCACTGGCAGTGGCTGTTATCAGTTTAGTGCCCACGCAAACATATTTTGATGAAAATGTAAAGCCTCAAAGATGTCAGCACTCCCAAAACCCAATCAACAGTCAAAGCCTATTTATTCATACACTGACTTTTTGCCAATGCAGCACTAGTTGTCAGAAAACAAGAAGTTAACTTTTGTCCTGCCATACGTTTTCTAAAGAGAAAGATGGATTTGTTAACTTTGCCTGGAATTCACTAACACTCCACAAAGAGACTTAGGGAGCAACCTTAGAGGAGCAAAACAGTGAAAATCAATTATTCTTGCCCCCTTTACTAATTAACAGCGCAACAGAAATACTCAAGTCAAAAAGCAAATTCATTTTATGCAGAAACAAAGTATTTATTTCCATAAAACTAGTTAACAAGTTAACAAGATTATTTTTAACACTTTCAATTTTCTACTGACAATACATTGCAAAACAAAGATGTTGATATGGATTCATCTAAAAATAATTTTTACTTCAGAAAAAGGAACAGATTTTTCCTTTAATATTTAATCTAAAGCACAAAGGAATCATCTGCTGTTTTCTGGAGAAGAATTTCAGCAATTGATCTCTCTCCTGACTGCTCGTATGATTTTTATTAGAGAATTGAGCACAAAGCAAGGAAGCTTCCTAGAACTCCTGCAGGGGTAACTTTTGGTGCCCGGATATGGTTTTGACCGTGTAAATAAAATAAGAAAGAAAACCCTTCTGCAAATATCAAGCAAAGGCAAGGTGCAGAGAGGGAACACCCAGATAAAGTGCATTAATGAAAGTGCAGGAATTTTAAAAAGTATTAGTTTAGCCTAAATTTGCTTAGGACATTACCACAGACGGGACTATATTAACAGGTAGTGTGGCATATGGAAAACAAGAGGCAAAGAGCCTTTCACAGGATTGTCTACTTTTTACATCTTCTTTTATTTTCTCACCATCTTCACTACAATGTTTTTCCTCAACATATTTAACTAATCCAACTTTCCTACAGATTTGGATGATCTGGTGTAGTGCTGTTAAAATTTCCATTGAAAAATGATTTTGTTTCCCTGCTGGGTCAGAATTTCTCGCCTTCTGTCCTTTTGATGCACACCTGAGAGGAGAACGTGGCTCTGTTCTCTGAGGTTTAGACAAAATTGACTTAACTCTCTTGAATTTGTACCAGACACAGACAAACCTTTTCAGAATGCTTCCCAAAAATGCAACAGTGAAAATAATCTGGTGGGATTAAGAGTGGTTGAAAGGACAATCTGCAGTTTATCAGAAAGCTTTACAACAAGATCACTCCTCCTCTTCACAGTAATCCAAAAAGAAACTATTGTCTCTCTATTACTGTCATGACCATCAAGTGAACGGAAGAACTGGTACCACAAGGAGCTACACTCGGACTAAGATCCTGGACACAAGTACTGGGTCCTTATTCCCAATCCATTAAACATCACCGACATACCATCATATGTTCCACTTTCTAGCAAGGCTCCACTTTCTTCCAGTGCTTTAAACTGCTCAACAGGAATGAAATTATAGTCTACCCCAGGGACTTCCCCATCTCTGGGAGCCCTTGTAGTGCCTGCAAAGACAGAGAAAACACTCTTGTAAGATACTTAAATGCTGCCAGTTAACAAATGTTGCCTGCTTACAGTTCAGTTAAAAAAAAATGCATTTAAAAAATCTTTATACAAAGATGATGTCACTTCAGTAAGAGTTAAAACAACTGGTGAGCAAGTGAAGAATGACGTCTAAAAACTGGGCCAGTAAATTATATAGGAACGACAGTTCTGGTGTTGGGGAAGGAGGAGAGAAGAAGCTGGGTGAGGTAGTAATTAAGAGACAATGCTTTCTTATGGTCTTAGGAACCAAAAACAACTTTTGCGGCAGCTGACTACACCTGAACCAGGCAATCCCAGTCTGGGATTCTGGGAACATTAGGAGCTGGGATATTTTATTTTAACCCAGCTGTAAGGGTACTGCATCTTTTCCTATTTGCACCAGCACCAACTCTCTAATTTGCAATGAGATCATTATGACTAAGCACATTTGATTTTTGGGCCACCAAATCCATAACTAGGCACAACATTTATTTTTTTAACCTACAATTCAGAGTGTAATTTAGCAACACTCCAACCTCCGGCTGCAGGTAAACTTTATCAGTAAATTGCTGTGTTAATGCAGAGGTTCTCAAAGTGTTTCGCCTATAAAAATAGGCCTCCCATAGTTACAACAGCCTAATTAAAGCTCTCCTGAAAGGACTGCACTGATTCATTACTATTCATTACTGCCTACAACCTAATAGCATTTTAAAGGCATATATAATTTTTTCAGGCAGCAGTATGAACAAGAGCTAGTAAATAAAAGCTAGTAATAGTGAAATGCAGTTGAAGAAAGCCGCAAACTCTTGGTTGTGCTCAGAGAGAAGAGAGCGGAATTCCTGTAGATACAAAAGCCTTACTCAACAAAGTAGGTTTTTAGTGCAATGAATACTTAAACAGTCAATGATGAGTCTTTTTAATCAATCTTCTCAGGATGAACAAACCGTTTGCCTGTACATTCTGCCACTGCCACCCCTTCTGCACCCAGCCCCTTCTCCCACCCTCCTTCCAGCTGCCCTGCTCTGCCTAATGCACTTGACACTCAAGGTCTCAGTTTGCTCTTTGTGAAGAAAAGCCCTAACACATTGACAAAAATCAGGATGTTTTTGCAGTGCTCGATCATGCTGAGAAAGAATGCCTCCAGCCACCACAAGAAAAAAATCTAACAACAACTACTGATGAACTTGTGAAGAGCAACACACAGATATTACTGAAACCATCTGAATGCTGAGTTCTCAAGTTTTTGCTGGTTTTCAGCCCATACTGGCTGTACCAATTAATGGCATCTTCAGATATGAAACTACACTAATAAATCCAGAAGTCTCTGCTGCAAGGTAAAACTCTAAATCAGATTAAGAGAGAAGGCTTTTCAAGCTCACAAATTATGTGGGAGTTAGCAGGAACAGATCAAATGAGACTGATCTTTACATACTTACAAGGGATGGTTCTCAAATAGAGATTGTCTCTGATCACTTGCTGAAGTTTGTGATCTATCGAGCCCTTCTGGAACTGAAGGCTCAGGTAGTGACGCAAGTCCTTGTTGATGACTTTTCCTTAAAAAGAATAAAGAATTAATTAGAATAATTTGTAAAGTGGGATCTTGCAACAAGAATTGTGTTTCACTGCTATAGAAGTTTCAGAAAAAGCAAGCAGTTAGAAGAGCTGGGTTGTTTTAAATACAACAACCTTGATAAAAAATACCATTTTGTGCTATCAAATCACAGAATCCCAGAATGGTTTGTGTCAGAAAGAAACCTTAAAGCTCACCTGTCCCAGTTTGCTCCAAGCTCCATCCAACCTGGCCTTGAAGGCTGCCAGGGATGGGGCAGCCACAGCTTCTCTGTGCCGGGGCCTCACCACCCTCACAGGGAAGAATTTCTTCTGGCACAGTGATTTCAAGCAGAGCTGACTAACAACCATGCCCCCTCGTTGGCCAAACAAGGCAGAAACAATATTCTGGAATTGTTTGAAAATCAATATAAAGTACTAAAATACGAAACCTATTACCAAAATTCCAAGTCTCTATAGACAAGAAACTATTTCACTGTATTTTGAAGTAGCTCCCATTCAACTTACACCTACTCACTAGTCACCTGAGTTCAATATTTTGTCACATGGGAAATTGCATTCTTCAAATTATAAAAAGAAAATATTTCCTTCTTAAAAACATTGCATAATAGGAGGGAGCTGATTTTTTTTACAATTACTCCCTTGCAATACTTCTGTCAGGTATCATTAGTGAATCTGTCACGTCACTGGAGAACCACGACCCTTTTAGCATACAAATAACTGAGCTCTTGTAATACTGCCTCATCCTTCAGACAGGAGGGCACAAACCAATCTTTTGTACCCTGTCAGCCTCCCAGAAAGCACATAAGATAGGGTTCAGTGACCCTGGTAAATTTACGTTACGTACTACAGCAGAACACTCAGGGCTTTAGGGAAAAAGCTCAACCTTTGTCTCCAAACCCAGAGCAGGAGACGGGCAGCAGCAGATGGATGCTGGTGCACCACATCAGCAGGGAAAAGGCTAGAACAGACAACTGCTCCTGTTAAATTACATTACCAATAGGTTATGAAATGCATAAACCTGCCCCAGAAGCATTTCTGACAGGAGTCTTTGAAGCCTGTGAGCTCAAAGCTGCTGAGGAGCCCACCTCAAACACGTCACAGCAGTCCTCATACAAGGCCCACTCATATCTTCAACCAATCACCATACTTACGTAGATGTCAAATTTGGAAAAAATCCCAAACTATGAAAACCCTCCCACCACTAACCAAACTTTCCCAACTACGTGTCACTTCCTCGAAGCTGGCTGCATGCTTTGGTTGTGGCAAGTTCATACTTTCCCTTCCGTTTTAGCCAAGGTGAGGGCATTTCACACCTCATTCTCAACTCTCAAACGTGACTTCAGCAACCACGGCTCACCCTCTGCACCCTCTTCCCTCCAAACAAAACCATGGTAGGATGAACATTTCAAAGTGGATTACCTACAGGCCCTTCAGAGGGGTGAGTGATGCCCACACACAAAAGCACCTCAAACGTTCAAGCAACACCAGCACACCCTCCAAACAGGTAGCACATCCTGTGCGGAACATGAGCCCTGAGCTCCAAATGAAGTCAACTTCTCTCCTGCCTTAACACGGTCATTTATTTAAAAATTACTGCCATACACATAAAAACCATTTTGCAGTATTGGGACAATACCTCAGCATTGTCCTCGTGGCTACCCAGCATTTACACAAGCAACAGCAATTCCCACTAATGCAGTTCTCCACCCAACCCCTTCCCAGGAAGGCACAGCAACACTGCAGCCCCCACCTCAATTCCCTATTTTACCAGCATGAACTGTTCCTTATAAAATTTTGGATTTGCTTCCTGCAGCATAATGAGGAAAACATGTCAAGGAATATGGAAACAAATGGGGTAATCTCCAGCAAGAAAAGTATTTTCCATTTGTTACTACTTTATTCTTTGTAGACAAGATAGTTCCTCAACATTTTTTAAAAAATTGTTTGCTGCTAAAATGGTCCAGTCATCTCCTTGTCAAAGCCAGATATGCACTTCAGCAATCCCAGCATATTTACTTAGGCAGATCAATAATTGTATTTCACTGAGGCAGACGAATCTGTTCATCATCTACTTTCAGAGTACTGCATGTTGGAAAAACCATGCAATATGTGAGAATCTGTTCTGGATGTAGAATAACAGACTTCATTTACTCACTGATTTTTCCCTCTTAATGTTTTAATATTTAAAAGCTTATAAACCCTTTCCAATAAACACCAACTCAGTTTGAAGACAAAATAAAGGCAAGGTACTAAGGATACGTTGATATTGAAGGGTTAATATTAAAAGCTTAAAGACTGGACCACATTCTGAGATCAAGATGACTGAAGATTGATAGGATTTCCTGGGGAAAACAGAGGAAAGTCAAACAAAATAGTGGGCAAAGGAAAAATCACAGAAATTCACATAGAGAATGGTGTGCGTTAGAAAGCAGAAAAATAAAGTAATAGTAAGGATGCTTTAGGTAGCCTCTGGCAAAAGCCAGATTATTTTCCCTCTAGGAGCTGAACATGCTTCTTTTTATATTGATTCACACAGGCTTTTAGGAAAACCTCATGTATGGGCCTCTTCAAAATGACCTGATAAATGTTGGCCCGGTGTTTGTTGTGCTGCTGAGCCGCCTCTAAAAAATAACACAGGCAACACAGGGACTAGTCAAGTGGAATAATGTACCTTATACAACTAAGGTTCTGCCAGCTGAACAGCCACAAGCCTCTTGTTTTCAATTTCAATTTCTATTAACCAAAAATAACTGTTTAGATGAGAATATGCCCACTGGAGCTGGAGGAGAATTAAGTAACTGCAGGGAAAAAAAAAAAAGGCTCAAGGGCCACTGCAGTAAAACACAGTGCTGTGAATTAGGGAGGCAAACAGGACTCATGGGCATCATGAAAATGGGGGTAGTGGCTTTTACAAACTGCACTGGTGAAGTGGCCTTTGCTGCTGTAACTAAACAGGACAAAAACCAGCTATTTATATATCCAACCTGTCATGGAAATGCTCAAGAACACATGTTGCAGTTACAGAGAAGCATAGCCATGGTGCCCCTAGAACCTGACAGAAAACCACATTTCTAAATAAGCAATGTTGGTAAAACATCAAAGTTGAACACTGAAAGATACAAATAAATTCTAAGAATCCAGTCTGTGCAGTTTTTATGTTGACCTGGCAAATACACACCTATGCTCTCAGTGCAAGGAGAAAGTGGGAGGCTCAAATTATTACAACCAATATATTGTTCACAGATGTACCAGAACCACTGAAGCTTGGACATGAAAAATAAGCCTGGAGGGCAAGATAAGGGCAAATGGCTTCCCAGTGCCAGGGGGAAGGAATTCTTCTCCATGAGGGTGCTGAGGCCCTGACACAGGTTCTTCAGAGAAGCTGTGGCTGCCCTGTCCCCAAAAGCGTTCAAGGTCAAGTTAGACTGGGCACGGAGCAACCTGGTCTAGTGGAAGGTGTCCCTGCCTATGTAATAAGACTATCCTTAAGGTTCCTTTCAACCTGAACCATTCTGGGATTCTGTGATCCAGCATTGCGAAACCAAGAGGTTTTTAACGTTTTGCCACCTACCCTGAGCTCATTTCCCTGACAGCTCCAGAGTATCCATGGGCAGGGGTGGGGAGGACACTCCCCTGCACCCACAGCTCTGGTCTAAGTACAACCAACAACAAAGAGCATTTTTTTTTTTCTTAAACCACCTAAAAGCACAAGTACTCAGCTCACATGCCAGAACACATTCTGAGGAGGGAGAGCATCAGCAGAGCCCCAGGCAGACTCCTGCCATTTCCCTTCCATCTGCTCCTGGGACATGGCCATGCCTCCAGAGGGCAATCCCAACCAGCACATGGCAGGGCTGGGTCATGCACCACTTTGGAACTAAGGAAAAAGTAGGAAATTGAGACCAGCTGCATTTGGAAACCTGTATGTAGGGCAGCAGTACTACTCAGTTACATGGTTCTAGCATGGGTCTCTACTTTTCTTCTCTGTATCTTGTTATATCTGTAGATATTCTCAGCCTGTGGATGATTTCCATGGAAAGGCAGCATCTTAGGTTGGTTTTATGCCCTGCACTGGCAGCAAAAAACCTTGCATAACTTAATGAATTGCCTACAACCTTAAGGATTTTTAAAATGAAAATTCTTTTGAGTAAAGTAGTTCCAACTTTCAGACTCCAGCTTCATACACTGCAGTATCAGATATGCTTACAGTAATACATTGCATGCACACAAAAATCCATTTACCATGGGAATACTGTCAGAATTACCAGTGAGCAGGGTTTACTCTGATAATGCCAAGTATTTTAATATTCCTTTATTAAATAGGAGAAGAGCAAGGCTCATAGGTCTGTGCAGCTGTTTCCGATAGAAGATCAGACACTGGAGGAGATATAAGCGGAACTCAAGTAATTTACAATACTGAATGGGTCTCAAATAAAATGCAAATATAATCACTTCCTTCAATTTAACAATGGGGAAGAAAAATGGAAAAGAACTTTACACAAGAGAACATTTTTTATTACACATGGAGACTTTCTTCTCTTTAATTAGATATTTTCTTGATAAGTGAAAAAACACAGAACAGATTAACAATGTTTTGCCTATTTATAAAGACTTGCTGTATTTTCAAAAATGGGGTAAACTGGTCCATGATTTCCATTTCAAGTCAGATGCACTGACAGTGATGGTAAAGAACAAGAATCCAATAAACTGTACCCTGTGAGCCTCCGCCACTGTCAGGTTTGAGACGGAGAAAATGATGTACAGGGATGCCTGGAAAAACCACTGAGCCCAGCCTGGGAGATTGAAACACCCTGACAAAAACCAAATGTGATTTGCAAGATCTAATTATGACTCTCTAAGCGAGAAAGGGGCGTAAAGCAGAAGAGGAAACAGGCTTTTGACACCACAACAGCAGATGAATCAAATACATTGACCAGAATAGAATATGGAATTGCAAAGGTTGGAAAAGAGCTCTGAGGTCATCAAGTCTGACCATCAACCAGCACCCACTACGTTCACCGCTAAACCATACCCTCAAGTGCCACATCCACACGGTCCTTAGAACGTTTCCAGGGATAGCGACTCCATCACTTTCCTGGGCAGCCTGTTCCAAAGCTTTACAACCCGTCCTATGAAAAAAAATGTCCCAACACCTAATCTAAACCCCACGCCCAGTGTAACTTTCCTGTTCATGATCTAGTCAAACCACCAGGTTAAGTGATGGAGCTGCTGTGGTACAGCAACACACCAATGGGCTCAAACACGTTAAAAGGATGTTACAACACTCTAAATGGTCAAAACAAATCAGAATTTCTAATGCACAAACACATTCTTAAAAAATTAAACTACAAAATTGTTTTAATAATAGCACTTCATTAAAATGTCTTAATTATGCACTAAAGGCCTTGCTGAGTTTTAATCACTGTGCAGCTCAATACACTACAAAGGCTATTCTGGGTAAGTAGTATCTGTCACTGCAACACTTATACTGTGAAGTCAAATACAGATGGTCACAGCCATGAAATAAGAGTCCTCTGTAGCTATCACAGGTTACAATAATGCATAAATCATTTAGTCTGCTCTTAATTGAAAAGTGAAGCACCAAAACAAAGACAAGTAACTTGAACAATGGAGATGATTTTCCTAGGGCTAACTGTGGCTTGTTTCCCCCAATTTAGAAATAGTCTTCCATTAAGTCCCTTAAATTTACAATGTGAGATTTTAATTTATTCACACTAGAGAAAATGCTTTACTGAGACAGCAAACAAACCCATTTGGTCTGGAAAGCACAATTAACATATCCAGTTGAACAAAATGTTACTTGAGTCCCCAGACTGTTCTAATATTAATGTGTCCCTTTGGAAATCTCCAGCTTACGTGCTAATTTAAACTTACTGACATTTAATACTATCCCATGCCACACTGCAACAACGGACTGCACACAGGGCACCTGTGCAGGTTAACCTGCTACAGTGTTTAGCAGAAGCTGCCAATCCTTCTGTTTGTCCAGAGAGTGCATCACATTTCAGATGTGACGTGTGTCTAACATACCATATCTCATTGCTCAACCAGTGTGCAGCTCTACAAAATGACACATTTCAATCACATCCCCAAAGAAAAATGTCCTTGCAGCTGCTCTCTGTTACACAAGTCATTTAATGTACTTGGAACTTGGCACTGCTTTCCCAACAGAAGGGTACGTGTTCACATGCCAAGACTTTTTTGGCTTTTTTGAGTGTTCAGATCACAATAGAATTTATGCAAATTACAGACAGGTTTATTTTTAGCCTGTTTTCCACAGGAAGCAAGATATGCAATTATACTCTGCATAATTTCTAGGCCCACTAACCTACTCCAGTCAGGAGTTTGGCAGGGCAAACTGACAAAGATACTCTATTGACAAAGATGCTGAATGCCTGTTCTGGAGCAGACAAACTTCTGGGGTGACCATACACCATGGAAAACAGAAAATGTTCTCAGCAGAGGTGTCCTCTCCCTGTGTCAGTGAGCAGCAGTGTGTGGACCGTCATAGCTGGACCTATAAACTAAATTACACAATAGCAATTTGGGCTTTGAAATACCAGCCCCATCCTGAACATCCCTGCTTTGCACTGCCTCTTGTAACAGATCATTCCCATAAAGAAACGTCACCCAAGGGCTTTTTAGTGGCTCATTGCCACTTTCCCATGAGACCCCCACCAAGGTCCCACCACCACAGAGACCCTCTGAGCACAAAGAGTAAAGGAGCAATTCCAGCTCCAACAAAACATGAGTCATCATGAAACTTTTATGAAGGAGTTCGAGCCTCCTGAAACCCATTTTTCAAGTTGCCTGGGAAATCCCAGCACTGCTGCAGGGTGGGCTGCAGCATTCCCATGGGACAGCTGATACTTCAGGCTGCAGATTGAACTGCTGGGAATCACCACACTCCAGAGGACTCCCAGGAACCTGGAATCACCAATATCTACATGCCAAGTCAGCACTCCCCTGATCACACCCATAGAGGTGCTGTGTCACAGCGGTATTGAATAGAGACATCTTACAGTTTATTTGGAAAACAACCCCCCACAGTACTCACTGCACAACATGGGCAGACAGTGAAATCACTGGAACTCCAGATGTGCACCAGCCATGACTAATGTCAGTGCCTGACTCACACAGTTCACAGGGCAGTTCTACACTGAGGGATACTTTAGCCAAGGAGCCGGGGCACACCAGTGTGCAGCACAGCATCCCAGAAAGAGCAGAGAAATTGATCCACGTTGATCTGTCACACCCATGAACCCCTCTGGTATCATTGCATGAACTCCAATTCTATTATAATCCAATTTTGCAGGGAAGCTTCTGTTTACAACCTTTATCACAAGCTGTTGTTGAAGTAACGAAGTAAGAGAAGACCACTTCCCTACAAACTTAATCATCACATATTATTAAAAATGAAAGGAATTTCTCTTTCTGCTTGCACGAGATATGCTATTATTTCACCACTATTAATTTAATGAGATTTATTTTTAGTTTTGGAACCTAGGATTTTCAATGGACTATGAAAGAGTGCTTTCTCCAAGGAGTGCACATGTGAGGAGCTGGATGCCAGCAGAGAGGAAGTGCTCAGCCTCTGAGATCCAGCTGCTTTCTAGTGAAGTACAAGCATGGTGGACTTGCCCAGGCAGTACTGGCACATCCCATCACAGCCCTTCCCTGCAGGAACCCAGGTCACAGCAGCCAACCTGGCACAAATGCACCGGTGCTGACTGATGAGCTCCAAAGCGTCTCTGGGAGTGGTGCAGGATCCCACTGACAGCCACAGCTCGTTCAAAGAGCTGCCAGAAGTGCTCACCTCGCTGGTTGGCACAGTGATTGGAATTTCTAACGAACCCAATTGGCTGAGGCTGACAGACTCCTCCTCATTACTGATGCAGCATTTAAGTTAAAAATTCATGCATCTCTCCACTACCATTTTGCAGGAAAACATGTCTAAAACCAGCTCTAAAATCAGCTTGACTGACCTTGGTGTGACTTACCGCAATACAGTCAGCTCTTCAGGAACACAGGTGGTTGAACTGATGCTGCCAACGTTTAATGTTCAGAAATACATATCTTTTTTCTAAATTAACATTATTATTTCCCCATGCTGTGTTTACTGCTTTACATATGCCTCTGCCTGAGAAGGAATTGTTAACTAATCACCATGAGATTAATTTTGTTAGTGCACTGCTGGGTACTTGGTCTTGCAACATCTATTTCTCAGCACTTCTTAATTTTTCTTACCTATCTGTAGTTAGCAACAGAGGTGTCTCAATGGAGGACATCAGTATGTGGAAAATGAAACTGGTAACCAACAGCGATTAAAACACAAACCTTCAGATTAATAACTAACTCACAGGATCATGGAATATCCTGAGCCGGAAGGGACCAAGAAGGATCATGAAGTCCAACTCCTGGCCATGCACACAGCCACCCCAATATAAAAGCAATATGATGACCTTCTTTCATTAAACACGTCTGCAATAAAGTGTTCAGAACATGTCCATTCAAGAGACCGGCAGATTAAAATTGGGCAAATAACCTATTCATTAAAAGGATAAGTTTGATTTTCATAATCAGAATTTACTCAACATTAGAAGAAAACTTGCTCTTAAAGTGATCAATTGTACAATGGATTCAGTTCTAGCTGGCACGTATTAGTATTTCCTCACCTATGGATAGGTCATTCCACATGGGAAATGCCACAGCTGTATTTCCAATTATTTTTTGACTTCAGAACAAACTTCTTTCACTACTCTATATGATAAACTAGAACTAGTCAAAGCAGAGAGAAAGAACATGGGCTACAAGTCCACAGTAACTTCATTTTCTCTACATAAGCCATGTAACAAACACACTTCAAAAGCCTAAACCATCTGATTTTAGAAAATCCTGCAGGGCTGTAGTAAGGGTACAAATGGCACAATCACTTGTGGTCAGCTTCAAAGATACCTACTAGCCCTTCTCCAAGTACAATAAATGACAAACATTTCAGCAGTGAACAAGAATCAAAGTCTAGAGAACAGGGCAGCAAAAAACTGCTTCTCAGCAGATGTCTGTGACAACTGTCTGGCTGCTAAGCCATTAAATTCAGTGATTAACTTGCACCAGTTGCTTTCAGTTTCAATTAAGATTGCCCAGGAAACTGCAGGAGGTGTTTAAAGAACATGTTGATTTAGCACTTGAGAACATAGTATAGTGGTGCTGGTTGATGGCTGGACTTGGTGACCTTAAAGGTCTTTTCCAACCTTAACAATTCCGTAATTCTATAACTTAATATCTGCCCAAGAAAGTTTGGCACAAGGTGAATGCTGTAAGCAAAATAACCATGTTGTCTAGGTCATGAGACAGAAAGAGTTCTCAGTCACAATAACAGAAGTTTCAATGCATGCAGAGCTCTCAGACTGCAGTGCATTCCACTCAGGGAAACCTGCCAGCCAGCATCTGTATGGAGCTGCCTGCAAAGCCTGGAGTCGTTTATATTTGCTTAAAGAGCTCACTAAATTTAAGACTGACAGAGAAATGGAATATTTGTAAGAAAGCACTTCAAATAAAGAGACAGTTTTGAAGGCAAAGCCAAATCCAATTTCTGTTCACAATTCGCAATCAACTAGAACGCAGCTATGGCTGTGCACCCCAATAGGAACACCCGAACTAACAGCACAGAGTTTGTTCCTGTATTTATTGCATCATTCCTTTTCTATAATCCTTGTCTGACCGTATAGGTTCTGCAGTAATCTCTCTGAAATGCTCCCTAGAGCATAGAGCTTGGAGCTTGTTACCCACCACTAGATGGTTCTTACGTAAACCACTCCCTTTTCTCCTCACTTCCAGGACACGTATGAACCTGAATGTAAGAGTTTTAAAAGGTTACATTTTGGTCTAAATAGCAGTATATGATCTATATCAATTGACCAATATAATAAAGCATTCAGCTAGGTGATGAAAACCCACCCTGCACCTAAGAGCGTAAGAATTACATCAGGCAAATCTGACAGCAGGCCCCTGTCATAACTTCATTCATCATCTCACAAAATTGTGATTGGAATCTAGTCAAGATCCTTTCCAGTTTTACTGTTCATATCAAGTCAGAATCAGGCAGCAATTACATAGCGAGCACTTGCTTGTTACTAAATAAATCCATTTACATTCCCAAATTCATTGTTCAATCCCCACTGGCAGCTCTACAGCAACAGCAAAGAAAAGGAAACAGACATCTTGCTGTTCAAATAAATCATGGGATGAAACTTTGGGATGAAATGGGATAATAAATCATGGGATGAAAGCTTGTCTTTAGCTGCCAGTTTACATTCTTATTAAGAGACCAATGGGGCTTTCCCAGAGGCACTGTCAAGAGAAACCAGGTGAAACCAAGGCTGTGCTGTGTGCACAGCACATTCTCACCTGCCCAGCACAGTGGGCACCCAGAAGGTCTAAGGTGCCAGGAGGGTCTGACTGGAGAAGGCCAACTGCATAATGTGTTACTCTAAAAAATACCAGTGCAAGTCTGGCATGCAGGTTAAGAATAGTCTTTGCACAGCAAAATTCCAAATATCCTCTGCTTCTCAACATAATCTGCTGCAGCACTGAGGTCCAGCTAAGTTTGCAGGCATCACTCAAATTTCCTGGGTTTGAGTCAGATGCACATTGTTACTTCAAAAAGCAGATTTTACCTTTTATCTCCACTTATTTGTTAAATAAGGAAAGCCTTGCACTTCACGTTTAAAACTTAAGACAGCCAGGTAACAACAAATGCTGAATCTTTTCAGATCACTGCAGTCTGAAGTGAGCACCCAGTGCTCGTGTCCCAGTTTCAAATTTTTTAGGTAACACAGAAAGTTCTGTCAAAAGTTCAGTGTTTTCGAAAACACTGTTTTTCTCTTTGCCACTTCCTTAATATTCACCATCTCTGCAGCCCCACATCAGGAAGAGCAGCAGACCTCTTAAGAACATAGTTTAAATAGAAAAAACACAAATGTATTTGGCAAAAGGCAATAAACAAGGATTTCAGAACAAATTTTATGCTATCTACAGGTAATTCAATAAAGCAGAAAGTGATTCAAGTCCTTTTTCTTTTTGCTACATTTCACTCACTGTAAGAAACAGCTCACAGAAAGAACTTCCTCATGTAAAAAGCTTTTTTACTATTCCTACAGCATGATACCTCACATTACAGATTGTGTTTTCATGTCTGTACTATTTTTAGTAGACTTTTCACTGTGAGAACAATTGGTAGCTCTGAATACTTTGGAACTTCCCTGTGGACACACTACACTGCACTTGTGTACAAATACAGACTGACAAAAAGGTTCACAAAGACCCCAAAGATCCCGTCCTCCACTGCCCCTGAACGGCTGCTAATGTCTGATAAAAATAACTCCATTTTAAGTAGCGTCCAACACCACAGTTTAAATCGTGGTTCATCTACACAACAGATTTCGTGCTCATTCCAGATTCCCTCCCTCTGCAAAGGCCAGAGAAAGTAAATAACCTCCTGCTTCCTACCTTGGCTACTACAGACTTCCTACCTACACTCGTCTTGCCTGTATTTTATTACAGAATTTATGCTGACTGTTGCAAAATCTATTAAAGCTATGCAAATCACAGCATGGTAACAGCTTTCCAGTATCCACAGAGTTCCAATTCTCTGTATTTCTGATAAGGAATTGCCAGAATAACACAAATTTTTCCAATGCTTCTTTAGGAGGCAACTGCCAACTCCAGTGTCAGCCAGCTAACAGCTGGAAATGAAGAGCTGTGCAAATAATTTAAGTTTTAAAAAACGTGCTAGAAACATTGTTTCACCAATAAAAATACTTCTGATTTACAAATCATTGTAGCTTCAGGTTCAAACCACAAGTTGAGTTTGAATAAACCCAGGGCAGACCCTGAACCCACCAGATCTGACCAACATCCACCAATGGGGAGACACCAAAGGCCAACCTGAGCTGCGGCCACAGGGCATCTCACCTGCTCTCTAGGCTGCTCTGGGGGGAAAGTTCAAGATTATTTACAACACAAGACACCCAAACCTCCACATAAGCTTCCAGGTGATGCTATTTCTGCACTCCTGTTGGCGTTACGGAGGGTCCCTGGAGCACAAAACAAGTTGTCGCCATGCTCTCAACACCTTCTGCGAGATATTTACTATGGTAGAAAGACTAACATGAAATATTCAAATGAATTAGGCCATTCAGCCACCCGAACGAAGTGACAGTGAAGCATTCCCAGTGTGGTACCTTACGGCTGAGCAGACATACATAACTTCTCTCTCTTTCCACTATAAACCCAAACTTTATTTTGAATCTGGACACTTTAAAGGAGTTAAAAGACATTCTTGGCTGTGGAGGACCCACACATTCTGAAACATTTTGCAGAACAGAAAAATATACCACACAGTACAGCGCAAGCAGTCTCTCCACTGCATTTATTTGCTATTCTGATGAACATTATGAGTTCTGCCCTAATTAATTCCTTTAGGTACTAGTAGCTTCTCCTAATGAGCATTAATTAAACTTTTCCAGCATCTCTACCCTCACCACAGAAAAGTAATTACTCACTGTTGCCCTACCGAGAGGGAAATAAAATCCACAGGATTAGGTTTTTTTAGACTGAGTAAGTAGGGCAGAGCGGAAAGCCTGCAATTTAGAGTCAAGTTGTGTAGTCCATAATTCTACAACAAGACCAATACTTCAGGCCCTGGATTGAGTAAAACTGTTTTCCTGCTGCCTGTAAATAAACCACTAAATAGGGTTTAATAATAGTACCCAGGTCTGTCAAGGACATAACTATTTGCCTTTTTCAAAATGTGTAAGAGGACACAGCACAAGCCATTACCTCAGCTGTTCTGCATGGTTTAACCCCCAACTGAACAAACCCATCCACAGTTGATACGTTATCTAGCAGGGAATTTAGAAAACTAAAGTATTTTTTTTAAGGTATGGCATATTATTGCCATGTAAAACAAAAAGGATGTGCATAAGTGGCATCTGAATATGTCAGATCTTCGATGGCATCCACAGTACCAAGCAGTTTCCACGAACAAGTCCTTTCTGCACCAAAGCATTTCCAATCTAATCTCACTTCAAAGAAGATTAGTGAAATTACTGAGAGATAACAGTTGCAGCAACAGAGGCAAAAATACTTCCCTGGCACTTTTGGTCAGTTGATTTTTGAGGAATTCTTTAGACCAATAAAGGATGAAACAAGCCATTAAACATAATTCCCAGGGCTCTGCCTCTCTTTTACATAACAGGATTCTGAAATTCCTCCCCTTACCCCTGCCAAGTACATGCATTAGGAGGAAATAATTTCTACAAACCTAAAACTTTAGGGCTTAGTTATTTCCTGATAGTTCTGTGGTTTTAGAGGAAATAAACTGGATGTTAATCCTCTTGCATTAAATAAATAGTACCAGCACACTCTGCTGCTTTTTGCTGCAACAAGGTCATGAGAAACCTGGTGTATAGCCAAAGCAAAGTTGCATCTCCAGGCAATGAAACCTCAAAGAGGGGGATGGTTTAAGTGGTTTGGGTGTTATTGTTCTCTATTTGGGACAAAACTGTGTCAAAATAACTTTTAAATCCATAGAATTACAATAATAGAAAAATTCCATAGATTTCTCATAGAAATCACTTAGTACAGGAGGGAAGTACTTAATCAAATTCAAATTATTTTTCAATGGGCTTATGCTTTGGTTTTTGATAACGTCAGCAAAAGAAGAAGTAAGTTACATATATGCACTTCTATACTCAGCTGTGGGACAAAGCTGGTAGGCAAAACCAGCTGCACGAACACCAGAAATGTGCCAGACACAGCACATGACCCTCACTTCTGTCTCAGCTACACTTTTGCTGTGATCTTCCAAAAAACTCCTGCAGGGAAAAGGAAAACAGGCACTTCTGCTTTGTGTTTCAATGAATTTTTAAGAGAGGGATTTTCCTGCCCAGATTCACTAAGTTGTACACTGAACATCCCTCCCGTGCTACATGCTGTGTGTCCAGAATTCACAGTGCACATGCAAAACACCACACATGTTTTTTCCTAAAGTTTGACTAAACTACAACAACTACTTGTAAATATTTTTAAAGGGGTTACTAAACTAGACAGCAAACCACCCAGTCGTCTAAAGATCACATCATAGAATCCCAGAAGTGTTTGGGTCAGAAGGGACCTTAGAATCATCAGATATGAAAAATGCATTTCCAGACTCCAAAATCCAGAATACTCCTGGTATTTATACAGCACCCCCAATACATATTCATCAGTCACCAGCTGCCAGGCTGATTGGATTTATTACCAAAGGTAATAATGAAACAGCACTGAAGTAGAACACAGTAAGAACCACCATTCAAGTACACCATGATCTCATAGAGCTACAATTCAAAAAAGCAGCTTTACTTTTTTTTTTTTTTACAAGTAACTGAAGAGATGTGGCAATTCAGAGATTAAATGATTTCAGTTTTTAACTGTATCTCAGGAAAATAATTTCCAATGGATCAAGCTATACGAACTACATTATTCAGCAAGTGAAGAGTGATACAGGATGGATAATAAACACACTAGCGATTTTCAATTTGGAGAAGCTGCATTCAACTGAGAGCAATCATCAATTCATTAAAAAAACTACAGGCTTGAGAATCATACATATTGAAAAGTAGCTCTAAGCAAGCTTTTTTAAACATAGCCCTGAGAACACAAGTCTGACTTCCTGTCAGAGTTACATCTAACAAGCTGGCTGTGCTTTGCAAGCAGAATCACATTTCCACATAAAACCATTACTTTAACAGGTTGCATAAGCACAGTGATATAAGCCTGAACAAAAGATTGCTGTAATTGTGTTTCATATCGAAAGCTGCACCTGGACTAATGACAGAAGATGGCTGTGTGTAACTACTTGCATCTGCACCTTAAACAACTGGGGACAACTTTACACAGATTTTACAACCCCCTTGACACCATTAGTGCCTTTACTGTCTTCTTGATACACCCTTCCCAAGATAACTACCCCTACCACCTAACTTGCTTCTGCTTTTAAAATTGATCAGACTGGAAGCCATAGTATCCAACGTCTGATGAAATAGCACCTGGGAGAAGATCTCGTTCCTATCATGACCCACAGAGGACCCCCAAAAAAAACGATTTAACACAAATTCAGACAACTAACAATTAACAACAGAGATGACAAATTACTAAGAATTCTGATTTTTGTGATGATGTAACAGATCAACCCAAGCTTGCAATCTTCCTATTGCATTTTCCCCCAACCTTCTGTTCAGCAGAACTACATAAGGAATTTACTCAGAAATACAAACAGTATTTCTCTGAATTCAAAAGTCTAGTATTCTCAAGAATATGGTTGCTTTGAAGAAGAAAATTGTTCCCATTCAGGAAACAAGAAGCAATTTAACTAACAGCCCATGAACACAACAAGATATTTCTTAAAAGGAAGCATTGTGAATTAAAAATTTAAAAAGAACCAGAAGAATGAATTTAAAGATCTTACAGCAGCAATGAAAACTAGAGTAATTTTTCCACCTGTCAATTTGAATGTACAATCCTTGTCACGTTTTAAGATTCTTCTTATTTAAAGTTTTTTAGCTGAGAAATAACTTGAAGCAGATGATTCAATAATAAAGGAGCAGCAATAATAAAGGAGCACACCAAGTTATACGAGCATCATTTGTTTACTTCAGGAAGTTTCCAAAAAGACGGTTTAGTTTCAAAGTATCAGTTTTAACAAAACAAAATGAAACTTCCCTTAAAAAATTAAGGAATACTGTATCTTCTGCGATAAAACACCAACAGTTTCTACAACTGACTAGCATTTCATTAAAGCCAGCCAAGAACTGACAAAACTCATTGAGATGAAATCTGCTGTTGAAATCATGACTTCTAATGAAGGTTCATCTTTATTTCTTTCTTGGCTTCATTCACAGATAAAACCCTCCTGCCCTTGCAGAGTAGCAGCAAAATTACTCTTCAGAGATTTTAAGCAAGATCTCTGCTGGCATGGACACCTAGGGTTGGTGAGGGCTTAGTAAAAACCCAACATAAGCATATATGAAAGAATTTCAATCAAAAATATCTACCTGCACAGGGAAAGTTCTTTCCAGGAATATTTGGACTACAAGTGCTTGATTGTACAGTCCCAGTGAAAATCTGATTTCCTTAAAACAGGGGACCCAAAGAGGTGGGTTTGGAAAACACACAGCACCACCTGCCCTGCCACCAGTTCCAGATAAATGCACTACACTACAGGGTCTCTCCGGAGACATCAAGGATCGAAACAGGGAAGAAAACAGCTCTCCTGAGGGGAACAAAAAAGTACAAATTAGTCGCAAAAGCCACATGAGGCCTCCATGTCATCTGAAATGACCACAGCAAGAAAAGCAGAATCATTAGAGGGTATTTTTGGTGCACACAGCACTCATTGCAGTAAAATTTAAACAGGGAAGTATATGAAAGGGAAAGGCAATAAGGTCTATGTCAAGAGTACATTTATATGAAGAGTGAATATGAATATTAGAAGCAAGATTATAAATTACATGAACATCCTAATACCTAGTGGTATTAGTGCTTAATTGTCCTCTGCATCCACACATTTAAGGTGCAAGCTTTTTGTGCAATTCACAAACTGATAGAGGACAGTTTTAGAGAAACAACAGTGTTCAGCAGAAAGCATTTCCCCTTCAGTTCTCTTTTTCAAGACAGCATCACTCGATGAAACTGGGATACATCCATTCATTACAGCAGACCTGTATGCTCTGGGCCTTTTGTAGCATGGTCAAATGACTCAACCTTTCCTCTGCAGCCCAGAACGGGTCGGTTCCCCGTTAATTCTCAAGCAGGGAGGGCAGTTTTCCACAGCAGCACTCAGTGGCCTCTATCCAACACCCAGCAAGGCCTGTGGGAGCTGAGCTAGATGCGCAGTTCCTCAGGCTTCCCGAGTAGCACATCCTTCTCTTTCATCATGGAGTTGGACCACTGCCAGCTTCCACAGAAACACAGAATTAGGGTAATGTCTTTCTTTTTCAGAGGTAAAATTACCCTAGCGTATGTACTCTGATCTCTGTTTCAACATGGCACCTTTAGAATTCATCTGATTTTGTGAAAACCGCCAGGGAGCGTGGTTCACCCTCCTCTCCACCTTAACTGCTAAACATGCAAATGTTTACCCCTACATAGAGGCTTTGTGCCTACCTCAAGTACAAGAGGAAATTGTAAATGAACCTCAGATCCTTGGCTTCAAATATTGTGTCTCAAGTGCTGAATCCTGCTCTGAGTCACTGGATTTGTCACCATCTTCATTCATTTTGCTTCAGAGGAGGGACCCCCCACCATGCAAAAACCAAGTCATAACATTCCCATTAACTCCTGCTAGTAACAGAGGCATTAGGGATTCATCATAGTCATGTGAAAAAAATGGATCCAACAATATGTTGTCTTCTTGTAAGCTTACATTACATTTTGATCAGGAAAGCTCTTTGGGAATGCAAGGCCACAGACTCACAAAAAAAAATCAAAAAATCCATTTGGTATGAGTACATTCACATGTCAATCCTCTCACCCTCTGCACTAATGCTCCATAATTCAAATAAAGCAATAGATCTGGGGCACTTAGAGGTGTTACATCAGTAAACTGCAGACAATGGTTGAGCACACATAGAGCAACAACACACATCAGCTTTGGACTAGGCTGTACTGAACCTATTGGAAACTGCACGAAGGATTGGAAGAAGATCACATCAGTTCTGACAGCATGAGCTGGGATGTCCTCCACATGTTCCACTGGAAAAAAACAAAAGCAAAGCACAAACCAACACTCACCAGAGGCCAGGCAATCCTGACTGGAGACACGGAATAAATGCACCAGCCGGAGGGAGAGCTCCAGCCACGAGTGAACGTCATCTCTGAAACAAATCTATGGGAAATCGCGGTTTAACAGCTTCAGGAGCACTGAAAAAAAAGCTAGTCCAAAGAATACTTTTCATCCGTTTACATCTTTCTTCATTTATTGATTAAAGATCAGTTTTGACACAATGGAGCCATTTGCTCCAAAATCAAGGGACCAAACTATGCACTCTGGAAACATTGCTCAAGTGGAAGAGCTATAAGACTCTGCCCCTTTCCTTCCACATCTTCCTTATAGTGGCCATGAAATGATAATAATTGCCACAGACTAGCTATATTCATCAAAGCTCCTTAGTCTGGAGAACACATTCCTTCCTACACAGTATCTGGCAACTCAGCCTGCAATATCAGTAGTTTTTCTTACTATAAATTTACAGTCTAGTTTTGATGCATTTTGGTTACCATGCTGCTATGAAGAAAGAAGGCACTTAGGGTTGTACTGATGAGTATTTTAGCAATTTGAACATATAAACATCTTTCTGCCTAATTCTGAATCATCATAGAATCACCATCCTAAAACCCTTTGTATCAGAAAGGACCTTAAAGACCACCCAGCTTCAATCCCCCCACCGTAGGCAGCAATGCCACACATAGCTCAGGTTGCTCAGGGCCCTTGAATACGCATACAACCACAGATTTCAGGCAATCACAGAATCACAGACTGGTTTGGGTTGGAAGGGACCTTCAAGACCAGCAAAGTTCTATGCGTAAACCACGTTTCTCCAAGCTCTGTCCAACCTGGCCTTGAACACTTCCAGGGATGGGATAGCCAAAGCATCTCTGAACAACTTGTTTCAGTGCCTCACCAGCTTCACAGAAAATATTTTTTTCCCTAATATCTAATCTAAACCTACTCTCTTCCAGTTTGAATCCATTCCCTTTTGTCCTATCACTACTTGTGCTTTCAAAAATATCCATCTTTCTTGCAGGTTCCCTTCAGGTACTGGAAGGAAAGTAGGCATATACAGACAATGAGCTCAGCACTCAAATACCATGGATATGACTAGAACATTCTATTTCATTAATGGAAATGGAAGACGCTGCAGCAGCACCAGCCTGTTACAAGGCTAATGCCCTAATCCAAGTAACACCAGACAGGGAAAGTCCTTGAACATACAGCAGCAGTTGTTTGAATGCATGTGAGCAGGCAGTTAGGTGAAAACCAGCACTTCCCAAGCATGGCTAAAATACAAATGGACTCATTAGGATGAGAGGGTCCCTGGCAGCTTGCATGCACATCCATACAAATATCCCACTGCACAAGCTGCCCTAGCTCTCTGTACGGCTGCTTAGCTCATCTAATCACAATGATGATGATGAATTACACACAAATGGTTATCATCTCAAAGTTCATCTAGAATTTCAGTTTTATTTAGTTTTTATTTAGACAGCCTAGATCCCAGCACCAGTCCCAAGTGCCGCTGGCAAAGTACTCAACACCGGCCTTCTACAGATTACGCTGAGTCAATCCCTATTGATACTGGACCTGTGGATTTTCTGGCTAGTCTGCATGCACCTGAGACAATCCTCACCTGGGACACGATGCTCAGCCCTGGCACACTGGTCTTGGTCTCCCTCCTCAGCTAATCAGGATGGACATTAGGAAGAAGTTCTTCACACAACAGGTGACTGGGCATCGGAATGGGCTGCCCAAGGAGCTAGTGGAGTCACTGTCCCTGGAGGAGTTTAAGAAAAGACTGGATGTGGCACTTCGTGCAATTGCATTGGTTGACAAGATGGTGTTAGGTCATAGGTCAGACTTCATGATCTCAAAGGTCTTATCCAATCTAGTTGATTTTGTGTGTCTGTAATAACAACAGAACAAGAATGGGAAGGACAAATTTCTTCATCAACAAAATGGTCCATCATTTGTGATGTGCAGTTAACAGATGGCGTTCAAATTAACATTCATATCCTTCAAGTGTCTTATCAAACAAGCCTAAACAGCATCTTGAAATTGCTATTTTCCATTTTCTATGAGTTTGCAAGAAATATCACAGACAGATTTTACTGATGTCAACTAAAGCTGTTACTGCCTTTAATGAGGACTGACTATATTATGACTTGAATTATGGCAGTCCAGATCCTGCTGTTCAAGGTTACCTGGTCACCTGCACAGACTTCACCTGGAAGATGGAGCACCAAACTCAGCCTTCTAAAATGTAGACGTGGACTGCGAGCATCAAGACCTTACGAACACCCAACAATTCAGATTCAAGGAGACAAATTCCTCCCTGTCAACTCCTGACACTGGATCCCCTCAGACTTCTGTCCCAATAGCATCCAAGCCTGAGGAGTCATGGGGCACACAAAGATCTGCTGGCAGAGCACTCCATGCCTTTCAAATGATGGTTTGAGTTTCGACTGGGGAAAATCATGAAACATAGGACCTTGAAATGCAATTACATGTCTTTGAGACTTCAGACATATTATGAGCTTACCAGGGACCACCAGCTCCTGGCCCTCATTCCCTTCATCTCAACCACCCACGTGGTCCCACGCACCTTCCCAGATGCCTCCCAAAACCTGCCAGGTTTGGATGGCTCTGGATCAAAAGGGAAGCCAAATTCAAAGTCATAGGTCTTCACAGAGAATGCCTTGTCAACAGCTTTCCTAATTACATACACCCTGACTGGAAAACTGCCACTGAGCAGCTGTGGCAGCCTTGCAAAAAAACAACCAAAAACCAGTATGCTTTAAAATACTATATTTAAGGACACTAAATCTAACAGAGAAAACAACTACAAAAATCATCTGATGTGGTACATATGTTCCAGTATGGGAAAAATTGCTGGATCTGAAGATTCAGTTTGATCTGTTCCCAAAGTGACATAAAATCAGCACAAAAGTGCTCCTTTTCTTTGTACAACTCACCAGAGTTGGGTTTACAAGCTCTGGATGGCTATGCTAAGCAGCACAGGTCCTTACAAGACTCCGGCAGCAGTTTTCTTCTGTTGAAAAAACCATTCTTCTGTTTTAACCACTTACTAAGCCACAGGAGAATTCTGTGCTTGTATTTTGGCAGCTATGCTGCCAAACCACGCTCACTCAGCAAGTCTCATCCAAGTCGGTGATACCTTACTGAAAGCCTACTTGAAAATCCACCTCACCAAAACACTCACATTTGATTAAACCAGCCAGTGAAAGCAGCCCACTCTCCTCACTAAATGGTATTGGTTTGCATGCCCAGTGTTCTCCTTCTTAACTCAAATTTTAATTAACTTGCTGGAATCACCAGCCAGCCTCTGTTGATCTTCTGGAACCTTTTTCCATCAGTACCCTACATTTCCCACTCTAATGCCTTCCACAATCACCCAGAATTTAAGGAACAGATAACACACTACTGTTAATACTTGATACCTGGAAGTCTGCATGAACATCACCTGGGTGTTGCCATTTTCTACTGCTACTTGCAGCAATTTTTTCTAAATCTTTTCTGCCAGTTTTGACAGTTGGACATTTCTGTTATAGAAATTCCCAGCACAAGAATATCCCTATTTTCCTCCATAGTAAATACAAGAAAACCCGCTGAACCATAGTTTCATCTTCCACAAGCTTTCGCTTTTAAAAGAGATTATTTTCTATTTTAAACAATTTGTCCCTCTTTATAAAATCCTCTTAGTTCACATCTAACTTGCAGCTGTTTGTTCTTTTCTATTTTCTCCCTTCAGAAAGGATTTGCAATTTTGTAAATCAAGACTTCTTTCAAAACCTACCAGGCTTCTATAGGTGCTTTTAAGATGTATGTCTGTTTAATTTTTTTTTTTTTTGATTGTTGTTTTAATTTAGCAAGTTATATGAATCAGGACCAGCAGCACACTCTCAACATGGAAGATGACTTTACATTAATGGTCAAACAAGGAAAACCCGACTTAAAATATATATTACATGAAGTCAAATAGCACTCAGCAATTACAAAAGAACAAGGTAAGTGTTCAGCAAAGAAGCCCTATGAAAAACACTACAGACCCAATTCATAAAAATGCTGGTAACCACTGGGATTCAGAGAAAAATGTTTTTTCCTAAGACACCCTCTTATAAGGCAGCAGGCTGACATCTGGGTTGCCTGACCGAAAAAGCAGTAGGTACGTCTGGAGCTCATGAATTAACTCATGCGGCTGCAAGTGCCACTATTCAGCATTAATTTGACATTTAACAGGCACGTCAATAAATATGATTTTATCACAAGCAATAGTTAATTGAAGTGTACTGAAGAGTAATACAAGTCTGTAGAAAGAAGAACAGTCGATGCTTTTTCTCAGCGTTTTTGTCTTTGCCAAACGGTAAATCAACAGGATGGAGAGATGGCACTCCGGTGCTCCATCCCGGCCATTCCTCACCCGCCCTCGAACCTATGCAAGCAGCGGATTATATAAACACCAGGGAAAACACCTCCTGCACCTCCGAGAGGAGGACGCAGGCACCGGACCCTCTAGGGGCCACTGAGCGACCCGGAGCCCCGCGAGGGTCACACCCGCACAAACACCGCATCGCAGGGCCGCGAAGCCGAGCATTTCGGGCGGGGAGCGGACCCTCGGGAGAGGCCACCGCGACGGGCCGGGGAAGCGAGCACGGTCCCGGGGCAGCGCCGGGACTGCGAGACCGCCTCTCTCCCTGCATCACCCCCCTCGGCACTGGCGCCTTCCCGAACGCGCGGAAACTTTCCCAGCGCGGCGCCCGCACCCCGGTTTCCCCCCGGTTCCCTCCGGGCGCCGCTTCCCGCCGCGGCCCTCCCGCCGCCCCGCAGGGCGCCGGCGCGGCCGGGCCTACGCGCGGCCGGCTGGGCGGCGGCGGCGGGAGGGCCTAGGTCCAGCTCGGCGGCGGAGGGCGCTTACCTGGGCGCACGGTCTTGAGACGCACGGGCTCCCTGAAGTGCCGCACCACGGCTAGCGTGTCGCGGTGCGTGAGGCCGCTCACCGGGGTACCGTTCACCTCCAGCAGCACGTCCCCCGGCGCCGGCGCCTTGCCCGAGAGCAGCGCGGGGCCCGGTGCGCCCTCGCCGCCCGCGGGCAAGCGGCCCGCCAGGTATGGGAACTCGCCGCGCTCGGCGCCACCGCGCAGCAGATCGGGGTCGGGGCCCGCTGGGCCGCCCCAGGACACCACGCACTCCTGCACCTTGCTCAGCCAGTGCCGCTTCTTCCGCAGCGTCTTGGACATGCCGCAACACGGGGCGACGCTACCCACCCCGCGCCGCCGCCGCTCCTCCTGCCGCCCGACTGCCGCCCCCCCGCACCGCCCCAGCCCCGCCTCGCCGGCCCCACCCCTGCAGGCCCTGCCC
Organism: Turdus rufiventris; assembly: GCA_013186435.1. Classification (NCBI taxonomy): domain Eukaryota; kingdom Metazoa; phylum Chordata; class Aves; order Passeriformes; family Turdidae; genus Turdus; species Turdus rufiventris. Next base: position 361,022 of record PYHW01010033.1, on the reverse strand, counting down.
TTCCCGTCTCCGTCGCGCCCTGCCTGCCTCACTGGCCGCGCCCCTCCTGTCCTGCCGCGCCCCCGCTGCGCCCTGGACACGGCCCTGCCGCGGAGCCGCCGGTCATGGGCGGTGCGGCTGTGGGGCCGGGCCCAGCCGGGGCGTGTCGAGGACTTGGACCCGGCCCCGCCGGGACGCCCCTAAGAGCCGCGGCACGTTCCGGATGTGGCCCCCTCGCCCGCAAAGAGCCCCTCAGGCAATACCCGCCTAGGCCGTGGTGTCCCCTCAGCCGGGAGCCCCCCGGCCTGCTCCCGTTGCAGCAGGGTCGCCTCTCAGCCAGGGCTTGCGTTTTGGAGGATCTCTCCTCAGCCAGGAGCTCCTCAGTCAGTGCCCATGCCAGGCAGGGTTTCCTGTCAACGAGTAACTCTATCAAGATCTCTCCTCAGCCAGGGCCCTCACTCAGCTAAGAGCCCTCAGTCAGCTTCCACCTAAGGAAGGGTTTACCTTCGACTGGGATCACGCCTCAGCCAGGAGCCCTCCTTGGCACCTGGGTCTGAGATGGATGTGAGAGCTGAGTTGGGGTGCCTATGATGCACTCTCGTTTTTGCACTTAGTGCCTGCACAGCCAGACAGGCAGACACCATTCCTGTATATTCCCACCATTCCAACGGCTACTGTCCCTGGAACCAGTTGGTTCAGAGTAGCTTCAGCACCTCAGGCCAAAGCAGAGCTTGGAACAGTGGGTACAATTTAGATATAGACATGCAGATACTTTTTCAATTGGAAAACACAAATCTAGTGGGTTTTCTCTTCACATGAGCCTGTTTATTTAGCTGTGATTCACAGATCTCAGCGTAGCAATTAACTCATGCTGCGTGCGGCTTACACACCAGGTATGAGCCATGCACATCCCAGTATTTGGGAGCACAGTGCAGCTAACAAACAAAGGAAACATTAAAAAGTGTGAACCACAGGATAGTTCATTCAAAACCAACGTCACTGCCATAAAAGCTGGAAATTAATCCTTTGAAAGCTTTCTGGTTCAAATTGCAAATTTCACTGCCCGGTCCTCATATTTTTTTCACTTAATCAGAGGCTGAATTTCCACTGCAAATCTCTTGTGATGTCTACAGTGTTTTAGGAGTCTCTTGAAGGCTCGAGCTGTGCCCAATGGGCTGCAGTCCTTAAGGAGCAGCAGGGCTGCCAAAAAACCTGAGTCCGGAGAAGGTATAACCTTGCCACTGTTTGCAAATAAAGAGGTATGACTCAAATACTGCTTTCCCTTGTGTAGGAGGAAGTGAAGAAGCCGGTGCTTGCAGAGCCTAAAGAATGTTTGCTGGGTTGTAAAACAATGGATTTTTGTTCCCATTGCTGTGTCCCTGTGTTCACCTCAGTCTGGACAACACGGTGTGTTAGAAGTATCAGATTTCAACACTGAATTTTGCAACAGTAAATAGCAGCAAGTTAAACCACTAAGAAACCTGCTCATAACAAAAACCAGTAACTTCTGCAACCAGGAATTTACCACTTCTTAGAGACTTTTCTACCATTCAGGCCTGTTAGTCTATGGCTTCTCCAAAAAAAATAAAAAGCAAGAATGCTTCTGAAGAAGTCAGAAGAACACCAATCTTATAATAAAACTATGCTTGCTGGGGTAAAACAATGAAATTCAAACTTGTTTGGGGACATTAACCAAATGTTTCTGATATGTCTGAGGTGTAGTGCCTCCGGCACTAATGGGGTTGCAACAAGCATGGGTTCAGCTTATCATATTCGCTGCTTTTTGACACACATTGGGCTGCCTGCCAACAGGCACAGAAAAAACTGCCAGAGATAAATTTTCTTTCACACTTGCAGAATGGAAGCAAGAAGGCTGAAAGCTTTGTGGTACTTGTGAACTGGACATTAAAAGGGACAGAGTCACATTGTTTGAAATCAGCCTTCAATTTTTCACATGGAAATTGTGACATCAGGCATGAGCTGTAATTTATGAGCTTCTGACAGTAGCTTTTGCCAGATGTTCCAGAGAACGCACAGAGTCCTGTGTAGACAGTGTGGACATCTCAAGGAAGAGTTGAGTGTCATTTTGACTCCAGAGTTGGAAGTTTGTCCATCGCCCTAAGCAGACCCCCTCACCTTAGAAAATGCAGTTCAGTCTTTTCACTGGCCAAGACTTCAAACCTTGTGTTGAAATGCCCACTGTATTTACACACCTGAAATGGGGGGCTGCCCCAAAAATGTTGAGACATGCCAGTTAATAACACTGGTAAAAAAAATGTAATGAAACTCCCGTTCTGCAATGAAAGTGCTGTTGTCTTTAAGAGTATGCTTCCATACCAACTTAAAAGCCAAAACAAGCTGCCTAATCATTGCAAATTTTATGATGCCAGTAAGTTGGGCAGTTTCATTGTCCATTACATGAACCATAATCCTCTTCTGGAGCTGCACGTCTCCCTGCTAGCTTCATTGTATTCTGAGAGAGAAATCAGTGTTGCTGAATGTATTTTCTCTGCATCACTTGCCAATCCCCCATCTCCTCTTCAGCACCTGGTGTGTGGGTGCTCTGGCACCACAGACTAATCCAGATGTGTGGCACTGCTCTCAGATAATGACCACAGCCTGTGGGGCTCCTTGGAGCCCTGTCCCGGCATCCCTGCTGTCACTTCTGCTGGGCTGGACACTGCTGGAGGTTGGGGCAGGCCCCCTATGTCACATGGTGGTTTTGGGATAGCCCACCCCACGCAGCACATCTCATCTCATGGGACCTGCTCTACTGTTCTTCATGAACAAGCTTTGAAATGTGTACAGGCTGTTTGGGAACTGGCTGGTAGTTTTAGTCCATTTGTCCTGCTTTCATTCCTTGTTCCAGATTACTTATCACAGATCCCACACATATGAAGTGTCTACACAGCCTTGGGTATGATCAGAAGGGAATGTGCTCTGCATCCCCACCAGTGCCAACCTGCTGAGGACTGAGGAATCATTAATGTTTGGAGCTCTCTGTGAGCTAAAAGGGGCCATCAAAGAAATACCAGAGCTCCAGCATCCCTGGTTCATCACCCATCACACTGCAGCAGCTGCCATTCCACTCTGCTGTTGGCGTCAGCACATGTAGAATGCTGCAAGAAAAGGGTGCTAAGTTCTGCCACATCAGAATGAAAGGACATAAACTGCTTCAAGGCAGCAAAGCTGTTGGTAGGAAAGAAAGCAAAGTTTGTTTATCACACTGCCAAGGTTCAAAGGCAATCAAAACAGCAAAAACATGTCAAAGCACTGTTTAATTAGAGCATGAAGACACACTTTCTCAGAGAAAAGGAATTGTGGTGTTGTGTTTGGACTCCTCTGAAGTCCTTTTCCCCGTGTTCAATGCCTGCCATACAAATATTGGTGTGACGTGTAGGTCAGCAGTCCTGTGCTTACAGGGAGGAGACCTCCACAGAGGCAAAATACTCACAACATGCACAGACGCAAAATAAGAACATCTTCATCCTCAGGATGACATGAAAGGCAGATGCACTCATACAGAGCAGGCATTTGTTTATGCAGAAGGGTGTTATTTCCTATTTTCCTGGTGACTGGGCACACAGGAGCTCTGACTGTCTCACAACACCACTACGTGACCACAATGTCATTACAGCTTTTGGGACAACCAAGAAGTGATGGTTAACTCCACTGCATTAACTGAAAACAAAAACAGGTGCCAGGAGGCAGCAGTGGGCACAGTGTTCTTCCCCAACAGAGCCCTCATCTCAAACACAGGGTAACAAATTATTCAGGAAGCTCCAGGCCTCTGAGGAAGCACAAACAAATCACAATTGAATAAGAGTGGTTCAAAGCCAGGCACTTGCTGTTCTGTTGACAGACATATCCAGGATATCTATTTGAAAATTGTGTGACTCTAAGACACATTTATCTGAAGGCAAACTTTTAAACATATCATAAGTTAACTAGTACAGGAGCAGAAGCTGCCATGGAACCAGACCTTATCAGCGAATTTTGTAAAGCTTAGAGAGTAGACCCAAGCCTCAAGAGAAGTCTTTGTCACCCTGAGCTGACTAATCCCTGGTGTCTGCGCTCCTCACCAGCAGGTTATAGATGGGGATCAATGCATGCTTCTCTGATGCAGAGCTGCACCATAAATCTGCCTGTATTTCATAAACACATCAGCACAGCAGGCAAATAGGAGGCAGTACCAGCATGAATAGCATCCACACAGTGGTATGTCCTTCTTTGCTCCTCTTTCACAAATAAATAACCATTTTTGAGTGATGCGGAACTACTGATCATTACATACGATTCTATCAGAGAATCATAGAATACAATCATCCAGTCCAATTCCTGGCCTTGCACAGGACAACCCCAAAATCCTACCATGTGCCTGAGAGTGTTGTCCAAACACTCCTTGAGCTCTGGCAGCCTTTTGGCCATGACAACTGCATTGCCCTGGGGGGCCTTTTCAGTGCCTCCCTCTGGAGAAAAGAACCATTTACCAGTAGCCAGCTTAAACCTCCTCTGACACAGCTCTATGTTGTTCCTTCAGTGCTACTATCACCAGTCACCAGAGAACAGAGATCAGTGTTGAACATCTCCTCAGTAATCCTGTAAACAGCAAGAGTGTTGGGCTGGGAATTTTAGGTGTTTCAACCAAGATTTTACAGTAAATCAGACAGTAAATACAGATCCTCTGTATGCCTCAATTTCCCAGCTGCATATTCAATAACATTTTGCACCTGAAACATCACAAATCCTTTTAAGCTAACACTCATGAAGTGAAAGACACCTCAATTGAAGGAAGGTCTGTTATTGTGCGACAGAGAATATGGGATAAAACCGACACAAAATGATTTGTTTCACGAACAACTGCCAACAGGTTAAAAGCTTGGGCAAGGGATGAGTCTGCTCCTGACCTGTGTTGTACTGCTTTGTACAATGACAGCAGTGTTCAGTTATCCTCAAGCTGGCCAGAAAAAAAAAAAAAAAAAAAAAAAAAAAAAAAAAAAAAAAAAGCAGGGGGAGGAGGGCAACAAACAAGGCACTTCTGAAACAAGGGGAATAATCTCCAAGAGCAGGTGTCATGCAGGGTTGTACAGGGCATACAGTCATATACTCTCAAGCACTTTTCATCCTCTTTGCTCTTTCCTCTGTGCTTCCCCCACAACAGTCAAAACCTCCAGAAAAAATTTAAAAAGTAACTACAGAGATTGCTTCACACATGCCTGCTCCAAGTACAGTTGGATGCTGCGGTAGAGCTAAAAAGATGAACTAAGAGGACTTGTCAATGTGAATAAAGAAGCAGCCTAAGCAAATACCCCTCCGCTACTTGCTCTGGGACGCAGATGATGTGATCAAGCCCATGCCAATGAATGCAAAGAGGGGATAAAAGCCCAGTCAAATACTGAGTGGAGAGTCACGCAGTTGTACAGAATTACAGCATGGGTTTGAAGTCTACATATTGGATTTAGAGCCTAAAAGTAGTAATGAAATATTTAAGATTAGGTCTAGAGCTTAATGCTTTGAAGAATAAACAAGGCTGGAAAGAAGCAGTAAAAGGCATGGCTGAGAGGCAAGCAGGTCCGAGGTATTTGGGAAGTGAGGGAAGCGAGGACCGAGTGTGACAGGACCAGGGACTGTTGGCAGGGAGCTGCAGTGGCAAAGCCACTGCTACTGAATTACAGAATCACAGAATGGGTTAGGTTGGAAGGGACCACAGTGGATCATTTGGTCCTACTTCTCTGCTTCATGAGGGTCATGCCAGATCACATGGCACAGGACTGTGTACAGACCACTCATTATCTCTAGTGAGAGAGACTCCACACCCTTTCTGAGCACTCTGTTCCGGTACAGCATCACTCACATATAAAGAAATTATTCTTCATATTCAAGGGGAACTTCCTGCACATCGCTTTCTGCCCATTACCTCTTGTTCTATTGCTCAAGCAGAGCCTGGTCCATCCTCTTGGCAGACCTTCTTTAAACACTTATAGACATGGATGAGGTCCCCTCTTTGTTGCCCCTTCCTGAGGATGAACAGGCCTGGCTCCCTCAGCCTTTCCTCATAAGAGAGATGCTCCAGTCTCTTGATTAACTTTGTAGCTCTAATTTTAATGACTGGATATGGTCTGTGCTGGGATAAAAACCTGGGTCAGTCATGAGTGTCTCAGGCCAACTCTCCTTGGCATGTGGGACCAACTGGCAAAGTAAGCTATTCATCCATTTATGAAGAATGGCAGAAGCTGTTGTTTTGGTCATGTTTTACCATTTTTACCATCCATTCAGCCATTTCTCCCCACTTGGGTGTGTTTCTGACCATCATCCACTAAAATCCTTCACTTGACCTTCTCCTTGCTGTCAGCCTCCTTCACTAGCAGAGTGTTAACATCTGTAACAGTTCATCTCTGTCAATGGTTTTACATCTTTAATAGGATCTGAAATATCTGTAGCAGCCTTGTCAAGTTTTATAACCCTGTTCACAGGGATTTAGGGTAGCCAGCATGGTCCAAAAGCCTGTCCCAGTTTCTATCTCATAAAAGTCATCCCCAGCTTCTCTCTGATTCCTGTTCCTTTGCAGCAGTCACTTTCTTCACTGAATATCAGCTGCTCGAGCAGCTGGGGAAACAAGGAGGACCAGTCAAAGGTCATAGAGCAACACCACCAGTCCTCCATATTTGTGCACAAACTTTTCTGGAGAAAGCAAAAAGAAAATCTGTTTTCTTGAGAGTTGATGCCCACTCCAGTCAGTCATTGCCTCCCAGCTGAGTCCTCCACATGAGGTCAGAGGTTGTCTTTCACAGAGACCTTGAAAGATCTGAGTGGACTGGACTGGAACCAGTGACAGAGGATTGAGGTGTTGTCCTGCTCTCTCCAGTTCCACCAGCCCTACTGACAGAGGAGAGAGGGTCTGAGCTGCAACAACATACTAACAATTCTCTTGACTTCTAGAAAAGAGGGTGAAGGAGGAGCAGTGGAGTGTTAGGAAGTTAGGAAGGGAAAACCAAGTCTTCTTTCCCCCTGCATTTGGAGGGAGCACTAGGGTTACCTGTGTGTGCATCAGCCTGGTGTTCCAGGTATGATTTCAGACTGACACAGCCAACCTTTCTTTGACTGCTATTGACATCACTCACTTTGTCACTTTGTCAGTCTTCCAACTGCTTGAACCTTCCAGAAGGCCTCATTTGAGCAGATCAGCCTTGCCCAGTTGAAGGATGACTGCCTTTGTTATTCTGAGCAACAGCTCATACAGATCTGGTTATATTACTTGTACAAATCTATATGATTAATACATTCCTTGTCTTTCAATGATTAGTATTAGGTAGCAGCATGCGAGGGTTTGCAGACTTATTTAAAAAAAGACTGTCCCCATTCTTCTTTTTGAATGTTAATGATGTAGCTACAGTCTCAGTAGATCTGTCACAAAAAATATTATCAAAGGAATCAAGATAAGTGCAGAATTATTTGCTGTTTGGGCAATCCAGATGCATCACAGAAAGCAATAATAACACAAAATGACTTTGACAGAAGTTTTACAGAGAGCATTTTTTACACCCCAGCTTTAACTGTAGCTCATATTGAATGAGCTGCTTACAAAGGATTTAAGTTAATTTACATTTTAGTACAATAAATAGAATAACACACTCTGGCAGAAAATAAAGTTCACCTCAAGGCAGAGGTCACCCAGCTGTGGCTACAATAAGAGGCAGAACTTTGGAAAAATTTGGGTTCAGAGTTACCTTGGGCTGTACATGGCAGCTCACCCAGAGCTCCCCACGCTTGAGATGTAAAAGTCTCCTTATTTTCTTTGACTTCCACAACATTCTTGCTGAGAGGTGCCACAGCTGAGCATTCACTGAGAAATAAATTGTTGTCTTCCCACTTCGCTGTGTCCAGTTCTGGATCAGGTGCCTCCCTTTCAACATTGCAGAGGCAGACTCTCGAGAATGCCCTCATCCCTTTAAACATTCATGTGCTCTTGCTTCTTCTCATGTATTTTTATTACTAACAGGTTTCCCAGCTGATAACACAGCAGTGAATACATTATTCAGCCTGGATTGCTGACTTTACTGCTGGCTGTCTCCATTACAGTAACATCCTCCAGCACTTATAAGTGGGGATCCCAAGATTCATCTGAGTGTCCTGCCAGAACGTGGCTGATGCTGCAGGGCTTAATGGGGAGAGGCAGAGCGATTTCTGTGCAGACTCCACTCAGCACTGGAGCACACAAGCCAGCACACAAGCTCCTCCAGTCCTCTGTGAGCCCCAGGAGAAGAAGGAAGAGCTTCCTGGAAGAGGAGAATCTTCTTGTGTCTGAAGTGCCACTTGTGTTTCTTCTGTTACTTTACAGAGCTGCTACCACTGTGCCACATCCCTTTCCCTCTTCTCCCACATGAACCATGAACTGAATAACTACCTCTGCATCACCCAGGGGGGCTGTGAGCCTTAATTAATTTGTGGGTTTCAGTTCTTTGTGCTCTCAAAATGCAGCGTGTTCAATTCCTTCATTACTTCACAGTTATTTGCATTGTTTATTTGAGTCAGGGTAGTCCCCACCAAGCCTGTGTGATGGTGGGTTCTCAATTCCACATAATATGCTGGGCAGGCACAGACTCCCTGTGCTCCTTAACACGAACTAAAAACAGGCAACAATTAAATTCGGTAGTAGGAAGTAGTTCTTCTGTCTGAGGGTGCTGAGGCCCTGGCACAGGTGGCCCAGAGAAGCTGTGGCTGCCCCATCCCTGGAAATGTCCAAGGCCAGGTTGTACATATCTTGGAACAACCTGGGATAGTGGTAGAGGTTCCTGCTCATGGCAGGGGATTTGGAATGAGATGAGCTTTTAGGTCTCTTCCAACTCAAACCATTCTAAGAGTCTGTAATCACCCACCAATGGGCTTGGGGAGAGCCTCCCTAGGTGGATTTGTACCTGTGCATAGCTGTAGGTCAGGGAAAGGACATAGGAACATGGCCATACCTGCATGCACTGTCATCGATGTGGAAGAGGAATCTGTGTTCAATGAGTGGGGTGGTACAATGGGAAGCTGAATTGCAAACAGCCTTCATGTCCAGCTGCTTACAGAGACCAAACAAGACAAAAAATTAAACAAGCCATTAAGCCACACTCCAGTGGATTAACATTTGTCTGTCTTGCTTACGCTGCAGGATTTCAGAATTCCTTTGAAGTTTGCATATTAGAAAATCCCTTTCCAAGCTACATAACTTTGAGGAACAGCTGACTAATCCTTTAGGATTTAATGAGGTTAACTAACATGCACAGAGCTATCATTTGTATTTTGGTAGCAAACATGAAAAACATTGACAATAAGTAATGTTCTGTAAAGAGCCATAAAGGGAGCATGGCATCATTTTGGTGACTTTTGTAGAAGCTTCGATTTTCTTCATAGAATACAGGTTTGGCTTCTGATCTTGTTCAATTATAAAAATTAATAGTTAACAGAACTGTTTGCTTTTAACTCTCACTGAAGTAAATAGGATTACACTTTTCTGTTCTCCAGGTTCATTTATGGTTTTGTAGTTTCTTCTCTGTCTCTTCAGGAAGCCCTTCCATGGACTAGCAGAACATCAGCAGTGTTTTCCAGCAGCTGGGGCTGGTGGCAGGGGACACCCAGCACTGGTCTGGCACTGTAGCCACATCTCACTGTTTGCTCAGCAGAGTCCAACTCTGCCCCTGGCAAGGTCTGGCACTGAGCCCTCCCCCAGCTGAGTTCCTGGAATAAGTATAGAATAGAGTAATAGAATCATTAAATTTGGAAAAGGCCTCCATTTAGGCGGTTGGTTGTGGAGTACTTGTGCCTCAGGCACTCAAGACTGAACGATGAACTTAATTTGGTATTTACAGAACACCAAAGTTGCATGTAGCAAGCTGACATGGATGCAAATACAGCAACCAGAATGTAGGCTACTCAGTTATTTTAGCAAGAGCATGTAATTAACTGCAGGTTCATGTTGAGTGCTGCCTGGTACCATGAAGCAGCTTCTGAGGATTGGCTTGCATGGGTAAACACAGCAGTGGGGTTTTTCCCATAGCACAGCCTCTGTCTGAGAGATGCAGACTCATGGAAAACACAGTGGCTGGATTGCTGGGAGACTAGCCCAAGCGAGACGAGAGGAGCAGATAATCTTGTCCGTCACCTAGCAGCCCAGCTAGGAGGTCAAAACTCATTGGGTATAATTGTTGCTGCACCGTTGCTGTTTCATGATTAGCAGCATGTGGGGAAAGCCCAATGTAGTGAAGCTGGTGGCATGACAAGGACAGGTCCAGCACCAGCAGCTGTGTCTTTCCCAGGGAGAGCAGAGCCAGTCATTCTCAGGCTTCTCAGGCCATCCTGGGAACTGGCTTGCACCAAACAGGGACTGGAGCCCGTGAGCTGACTTGCCGGGAGCTGGAATGGGGCTGGCAGTGACAGGAGAACCCCAGGGCTTGTGGCGCCTCTGCACAGAGTATCCATGGGCTGCTCTGAGCTCTTTACACACCACTAACTCATGTATTTCCCTGCTGCATAATCCATACCTTTTTAGCAGAAGATAAAAACTTTGCAGCTGTTAATATGCAAGTGTTTATTAAGGTGAGTCTGCCAGACAGCGCTTGGATTTGGGAGGAGCTCTTGAGAAAATGCCAAAGTCTGTCCTCTGTAAGGAGATTTTTTTTTTTTTTTGAAAGCTCTGAGGCTGGTGGGTATCTGTCTCTGAACAGCTCACCAGTGGCTGCTAAGCTGCTGCTTCATCCTGGCTCCCCTGAAGAACTTGGAGCATCACAGAAGCAGAAATTAAAAAAAAAAAAAGATAATTTCTTTTACAAAAGGCAGGCTGCTGGATATGCTGTATTGTTCCTGCCTCTCTCCTGCACAGAGCAGTCAACCAAGCACAGAAAGGAGATAAGAGCATTTGTTCCCACAAGGAAGATGGAGAGGATGAAAAACATGTTTTCTGTTGTGTTCCATGCGAGGTTGTTTATAATGCCTGTGACTATTTTTAAACCTGAGAGATGAAGGGCTGCCAGCTGCAGCCAGCTCTTGAGGGAAGGTGCATTGTGTTCTGGAGCACTGTCAGGTGCAGGCACTTGTCATCCAGCAGCCAGCATGAGGACGTCGGTGACACCACCCTTCCCATCCCTGTCCTTGGCAGGAGCCTGGCTGCAGGCACTGTCCTGGCAGGTAGCACAATGCACATGCTATTGGGGTGACACCAACATTCACAGGGACAATGTCACTGAAAAATCTTCCCAAAGACAGTGCTGAGGGGAAAAGGCAATCTCTGGGTCTAGAGGAGGAGCAAGGTCTGCTGTTGCTGCTGCTTGTTCTGTAAGACCACAGCTGCCGGTATGGAGACATGGGCAGGAAGAAGACACAGGTGGCATGAAGGCACGGGCAGAATGGAGGCACAAGCAGGCAGGGGTACCCTGTACCTGCTGGAGCAGGGAAGGATAGCTGCCTGTGAGGCTGCCCCAGGGGTCAGGGATGGAGAGCAAAGCAGAGAACTTGGGAGATACTCAACTCCCTTTGGCAGGACGAGCAGCCAGCCCCTTACAACCTCTCACCCCACTTGCTGGCACACAGGAACTCCTGGATGCTGACAACAGCAATTTTCAACAGGCAGCTATTTTCACTGACACAGTGAAGTGAGAAATTATTTCCCAGAGCCAGAATCTCTCTCTTGAGTGTCTTGGAGAGAGGCCACTCAAACTCATGCTGTAGAGTATCACGGACACTGGAACAGGCTACCCAGGGAAGCGGTCACAGCCCGAAGCCTGACAGAACTCAAGGAACATTTAGACAATGCTCTCAAGCAAATGGTTGGATTTTGGGGTTGTCCTGTGCAGGGCCAGGAGTCAATGATTCTTGTGGATCCCTTCCAGTTCAGTATTGTATGAGTCCAGGGTCACTGCAGTACCTCAACCAAGCTATAGCTCTGTAAAGACCCTCCCCATGGCAATCCTGGCCACCACCAACACAGCTCTACCTGGCCTCCCTGAGGAGCTACTCTGTCATTTCCTGGAGGTATGATGTGTGTTCATCAAATTGAAAGGGATAAAAAAATAAATTAGTATCATAAATACCCTAAACAAGTCAGATCTATATACCATGCTGTCAATATAGATAACATTATTTAAATAGTAAATTCCGAACTTTCACCTGTACATTAAAACATCTTCTTGAAATATATGCTGATTACAAGGCAAATGTCTTTGTTCTAATTATCTTAATTAGGTGCTTTTAATGTCAAGAATCTGTAGAAATAAAAGCACTCATAAATTGCAGCATGTAAGAGCAGTAGCTGCATCTGCTGGCACTTAGTCTGAGCAGCTTAGACAAACTCCATTCATCATCCCCATTTGTACAGCTCCCACCCCTGAGTACTGAACATGGGGGAGAGTGGCTGCTTGGGAGTGGGGAGAGCAGGAAACTGGCCTGGTGCATTTGTAATTAGTTAATTAATTGATTAGTAATTAGTTGATTAATTTTGCATTGTTTTAACCTACCTGGAAGGGTCACAGCTGTGAGTGCTGCATTCCTGAAGGAAGGTTGCCATGGACCAGCTCTGAGGAAGGCCCATCATCTGCGCCCCTTCCACCAATGAGTCCGGTGCTTGGGGCAGAAGATCCCACAGCCACAGGGTCCAAGCAGCTGCCTCCTGCAGCATGTGCCTCCTCGCAGGGCACTGAGCTCAGTCCATGAGCACTAGGACATTAGGCAGGGCCCATTTCCAAGCAAAGGAACAATGATGGTCTCTGCTTCTCAGCGGACAGGCAGCAATTCCCACTCTGCAATGACACATGGAGAAGGGGAATTAACTCGCCTTTTCTGTGGTTCACCACTAGCAATTGCATTCCGCCCTTTGGGCTCCTGCTTCCACTCCCATTGCCTGTGCGTGAAAAACTAATGAATTTACTCTGATTACTCATCTGTGCTGTGTCTCTTATTTTATTCTCACTTTAGCTCCTTATCTTTCTTCACACTCTTTTAACTTCAGTTAATGGTTTCATGCTTTCTAAGTGAGGTTCTGTGCTGCTCACAGCCTCTTTCTTATCTCTGAGAATAGAAAAAGGAATCAACCACTTTGTTCCAGGCTGGATGCCCCAGAGACCTTTTGGAGAGATGGGATGTATCTCACTGAGAATACTACCTGGCTGATTGGTGGATAAAAACCCAGCAGTGGAAGACCGTGTTGATACCTGTGGACCATCCTCAGCAGCACGGCTGCCCTGTCCTCCCATGCCAGGACACAGCAGCTGGGAGATGCTGGTGGATGCCATGTGGGATCCAGGCACAGGCAACAAGTGGAGCTACACACATATGGAGACACAAAATGGACTTCATTCTCTTAGGAAACAAGCAGCCACATGAGTAAAGGTGGAAGAGCTGGGGGAACACCTCCACATCCCCTGGTGCACCTGTGAGCACCTGCCAGGTGCTGCCATAACCTGTGATGGTGCCAGTATGGCTTCTGCAAAGCAAAAAACCAGATCAGAAACAAGTTTTATTTACTTCCACATTTGTGCAGGCATGACAACTTTTGCTCTCCAGCTGTACATTAACCTGCATAGCTTGGGAACAGGAAGTTGTGCCCAAACAATTGTGATGGTACAATTTCTGATTGAATTCCTGGTCTCATGGCTGCAGATTATGAGACTCCACTTCTTTTCCAGCCTTTGCTGGGTAATCTGCTGTCCTGCCCCAGCTTAGGTTTATTCTTGAATTACCAAAAGTACTGAACATAATGCAGAAGAGCTCAGCACTACCTGTTTACTCTCAGCTGAGCAGGGATTTTTTTTTTCCTGGTGAGTATATCAGCAGAGCAGGAAATCACACATGTAAAAGGTTAAGGCTAATAATAATAATAATAATAATAATAATAATAAAAACAACAACAAAAACCTAACCAACACAAAAAACCCCAACAAAAACTCACTATGGTTGAAAAAAACCCCAGCACTCATAGCCTGGGGAGCCATTGGTGTTGTCTTCAAGATGACTAAAGTCTAGACATCTGAAATACCACAGAGGATTTTCACATTTCCTTTCACAAGTAAAGCTAGAAGTCATTTTTTATTATCATGGAATCATAGAATTATTTGGGTCGGAAGGGACCTAAAATCTCATCATGTTTCACCCCCTGCCATGAGCAGGGGCACCTTCCACTAGACCAAGTTGCTGCAAGTCCCAATGTTCAGCCTGGCCTTGAATGCTTCCAGGGATGAGGCAGCCTCAGCTGCTCTGGGTCACTTGTACCAGGATCTCCGCAGCCAAGAATCCTTTCCCAAAACCCCATTCACCCCAGCTCTCTGGCAGTGGGAAGCCATTCCCCCTTGTCCTGTCACTCCACGCCCTTGTTCCAAGTCCATCTCCAGCTCTCTTGGAGCCTCTTCAGGCACTGGAAGGGGCTATGAAGTCTCCCTGGAGCCTTTTTTTCTCTAGGCTGAGCACCCTCCGCTGTCCCAGCCTGGATCCAGAGCTGAGGAGCCCCAGCCCTCAGAGCATCTCTGTCACCTCCTCTGGACTTGCTCCAGCCCCTCCACATCTTTCTGATGTTGGTTCCCAGAGCTGGAGGAAGCTCTGCAGGTGGGCAGGGCAGAATTCACCCCGTCATCTGCTGCCTATGTTTTGCAATCAGCCCATCCCTTGGGGTTGTTTCTGAGTTCCAGTACGTGTGGCTGATGCATGACCAGCTCTCACACACCAGCACCCCCAGCTCCCTTTCTCCAGGACTATTCGATGATATTTTGCAATGACATTCATTGGGATGGTGTGTCATTGGAGTATCCTGCCTGATCCTCAGCACACTGGCTGCTCAGCTGTCCCACTGCCTTTAGAAATGCTCCTGGAGAGGGTCTCTGGTATGCTCCCAGCCTTGCAACCCATTTTAGAGAAAACCAGTGTGCTGAAGGGCAGACTGGCAGGCAGATTTAGATTTTCTTTTCTAGCTGGACATATGGATACAGAAAATCTTTAGAGACCTTGAGATGGAAAAGTGCCTCCCTTTAAATTGCTAAACTGATGGCATGGCTAAGAATAGCCACTGAAGGGAGAAGGAAAATGAATGACATGAGAAATTCAGCACCTTTTCCTACTGTGCAATAATCTTGAAATTTAAAAAGCGAAATATCAAGGTGTGTACAGGCGAAGGAGAATGGCCAGTCACACTGAGGATATTTGGAGGAGTTATTATGTAAAGCAAACTGGGAAAAGGTTAGCAAATACCAGTGCTTCCCTGGGGAGCCCTTCTCTTGCCAGAGTCGTTAGTGCACTGGCAGGATAACAGATCTTCTCCGCTAATTCTCTAGGTCATAAGCAAATTTAGACAGAAAAGGTTGATCTGCTATCAATCTACGTTAGGCACAGGAGTCCAGCTCACCTGTCCAGCAGCCACTGGTTTACAGAAAGTTTAAGGCTGGAATATCTTGTCATTAAACTGAGCCCATTTTCCTCTCAGCTCAGGCAGGCTGGACATGGAGCTCTGGGACAGGGCTGTGTGGTTCTGGCACCCCTTGGGTGAGAGCATGGCACAGGGAGAGCAGTTCCTCAGAGAGTGCCCCAGGACTTCCACCAGTGCTGCTTCATCCCATCGAGGAAATCCATGGCCATGGTGTTGCACCTATGCTCCAAGTCCAGTTGCAGCCCCACAGGGAGGGCTTGCATTCACCTCGGAGTCTTGATGCCAGCTCACCATAGTGCAGCTTGCAATTTGGAAAGGGACGGACCAGGGAAGTTTTGCTCATGGGAGGTTAGAAACTCCTTCGCTAGGCAGGAAGGGGTGAATGAGTGCAGGAGGAGGCAGAGTTTTTGCTAGAAGCACCCCAAGTATCTCCCAGCATGGACAGAAAGAGCTCTTGATAACCTCAATATAAACTGCTCGGTGAGACTGAAACAACCCACTCCCAGGGAGGATTAAGCCCAGGTCTGGAGTTGCTCCCTCTGTGGACATACCACTCTGTGGATGAGTACCCTGGGCACGGCAAGTGCTGGGAGAGTGGTCTTCTCTGCCAGGGCCATTCCATGGGTGCAGAGAGATTTAGGCTGGATGTTAGGTAAAGGTTCTTCCTTCAGAGGGTGGTTGAACACTGGAACAGGGTCCCCAGGGAATGGTCACGGCCCCAAGGCTGCCAGAGCTCAAGAAGAGTTTGGACAATACTGTCAGCCACAGGGTGGATTTTTGGGGCTCGCCTGTGCAGGGCCAGGAGCTGATCCATGCAGATCCCTTCCAGCTCAGGATATTCCATGCTTCCATGATTTCAAACACAAATGGTACTTGCTAAACCTCCAGACTCACATTTGCAGTGAACAAAAACACCCACCAGCACACAACACAGCATTTCAAATCCTGCCTTTAATCTCAGGTTCCAGTAACAACCTTCTCCCCACCCAATTACTTGTCTTACAATTGACATCAAAATCTTAAATTCCTAAGAACTATAGTGCTTTGAAAGTATAACCTAGTTTTAAAGCAGACAAGATTTATAGTGGAAGCATTTACTTTCTAGTCCTTAACATTATCAAAGTAACTGACGCCTCATCAGCAGCTCCATAAATGAGGCCTCCAAACACAATGCCTGGTCTCCATTTGCTGGGTACTGCTGAGCTCTGCCAATGGCAGCCTGGCACAAGTCCAGACCTTTGCCCCAGACGTGCTGGCGTTGGGTTTGGTCAGGGTGTGATTTCAGCACGGGAACCCCAGAAAAGGCCTTTGCCATTTCAGGGAAAGGAAGTCAAACAGCCATGGTACATGGTGCCTGGTAGTGTTCAAGGCCAGGGTGAAGCAACTTGGTCTAGTGGAAGGTGTCCCAGCTCATGGCAGGGGTGAAATGAGATGAGCTTTAAAGTTACTTCCACCTCAAACCATTCTGTGATTCCATGATTCTTCAGAAGCAGCAACAGGAAGACACAATTGAGCAAAGAACAATTTGAAAAATGCTGCTGTAGCAGGAGTCTTTACCTACAGATATCACCACAAAGTGACTATCCCAGAGGAGTACTTCCCTGTAGGGTATCACCACTGCCCCACAGCCACATCCAGCCCCTTCTGCCTCTCTGGTGGCACCAGAGCTGGTCCTGGCTGAGCCCCTTTGACCCTGTGGCAGGTGACAGCCCTGTCAATGTCCCCTATGACTCTGAAACCACATGTGACCATGGTGTGCCCTTGGCATCCTTCTGCTGCCACACGCTGCCTGGCACAATCAGGTCTGTCCTGCACCCCTCTGGTGGTTGCTGAGTAGCAGAACCAGCCACTGGCACAGTGGACTCACTGCTGCCAGACACAGCATCCAGAAAACAGCTCAAATGAAAATGAGGGGATCTTTGCACTGAAGCAAGCACCAGGCTTCTGGTGGTGGCAGCAGCAGCAGCAATGGTACCCCTGATCCCCACCTCTGCCTGGCCCCAGCCCTCCTCGTAAATTGCTGCACTAACCAACATGAAGAGGCGTTAACTTTCACTCCTGAAACAAGGTGCAATTAGTTGGGCATAAAAGAACACCAAGTGATGCTAATTACCCTCTAAAAGATAGATAGAATTAAGCCAGAGAAGAAGAAAATTACCTTTGTGGGAGATCTGCTGGCAGAGTTTAACTGAACAAGGACGGTAGCTTGATTGGCAATGAAGAATTTGTCTTTTAACAAGTTCACAAGCACCTTGACTATTGCCATTGTTTGCTCCTGGAAATCATCCAGAGTTTTAATTAGCTACTAATTATTCCCTACACATTCAGCAGTGGTCAAGGAGCCCGTTGTACTGATTTCACATCCCTCCCGCAAGTTCCTCAGGCTGCCTCAAGGCACTTTGTTAAACAGTAGTTGCTTCTGATAGCGCATAATTCATCACTGACCAACTCTGCTCCTTGCAGCCCGCCCAAAGATCACAGAGTCACAGGATGGTTTGCGTTGGAAGTACCTTCAAGCTCATCCCATTCCACCCCCTGCCAGGAGAAGGGACACCTTCTGCTAGACCAGCTTGCTCCAAACCCTGTCCAACTTGGCCTTGAGCCCTTTCAGGGATGGGGCAGCCACAGCTTCTCTGAGCAGCCCGTGCCACTGCCTGTTCCAGAGATGGGCAGCAGCCCTCCTGGGAAATCACCAAAGCAAGCTCCAGCTCACCCACGGGGTGTTTGCATTGGTACTGCTGTGTGCCATTGCTCCTGCTTTGTGGAAGTTCCCAGGTTCCCACTAGATGTGATGGTGACAGAACTCACAAAACAAACTGGGATCTGCCCCTGGTTTACTCCCCTGTAGCCCTGAGGAAACCTGTTCATCTGGATGTGCTCTAGCTGCTATGCAGTCCAAGTGCTTTCTGACTCCAAATCCTTCCCTAGCACAGGTCTCTTCTCTGGCTACTGCGCCCAAAAAAACCTGAAACATCTATGGAGGAGCCAGAACCCAAACAGGACAACTTTGGGGCTCTGTATGGCTAGCACATGTACAGGGATGTGCCACGAGCAACCAGTGAAAGCCCTCAGCACAAGTGATTTGCAAGACTGATCAACCATGGTGAGTTGAAGTTCTTGCCCTTCAGACCGCAGCACTGAGCTCAGGGCTGCACCCAGGCCAGACCACCCCACCAGCACAGCCCACTCAGGACATACCCATAAAAAGCTGGAGGTAACAGGGAGTTTTATCTAGGGCAAAGCCACATGTATCCAAGACCTCATAGAGTTTCTGCCCCACTTGCTCCAGACAGGTAGGAAGCACACAGTACTGTGCAGCTCCTGGGAGTTTAAATAGTAATTAACAATCTATTCTACACCAGTCTTGGTGGTAAGGGGCTAGGAAAAGCTGTCTACCAGGATCTGGAGTGAGAAGACCACCAGAATGGCTCTGATGTGGCTGCAAATGCTCCTGAAATGAGAAAGATCCATCTCTCCCAAAGGCTGTTGCCTCAAGAGCCTCCTGTTTTCCCTATTGCTCTCCGAAGTTCATATATATAAAACCTTTTTGTTCCCATCAATGCTACTCCTGGATTTATGCTTATGGGAAAAGCTTATGGAATGTGCTGTGGGAACTGAAGATTTAAAAAAGCAATTTGAGAAGCAGTGCAGAGAATGTGCTCCCAAGAACTGTAGGCACTGCTCTCCCTGCTGTGCAGGACTTGCTGTACCTGCAGCACTGGCTGCTTGTTCCAGCCTGGTTCCAGCTCTCTTCATTTACAAGATGCATTATTTACCAGCCTGACGTGCAGCTCATTTAAAAATCAGGTTTATCAGCAAAATAATAGAGCTTGCTATGGTGGCTTCCAACAAGAGTGTTTTGCTGAGCTTGTGTTGACTTGGCAGTTTTCTGCCCAATTCATCACCAAAGGGTGCTAGCATACAGCCCTCAGCCCCTTCACAGCCTGGGGGCTCTGCTCACAGCACCACTGGCAAGCCAAGCAGGAGGAAGCCCACACCAAGGGAATGACCTTCATGGAAGCACAATAAACTCCATCCTGCAAAGAGCCTGGATCCACAACTGGATCCTGTTTGGGCAGCTGGGTGCTGTGCTCGAGAGACCATCAATCTGTGCTGCCCCACAGCACCAACAAAGTAGGGCCAACACAGTTTGTCACATGTACTAGTGGTGGCAGCAGGTCCTGGTGGAGGATCCATCCCAGGATGCAGCACTGTCACCAAGGGTGCCATCCCTGTGCACTCTGTTGGCGGATCCCTGTGTGGCTGCCTGGGAGAAAGGCCACACTCCTGTGTGGCATGGGAGGGTGTAAATATGTATGGGAAGTTCCAGGCAGTTCCTGTAAAGATGCATCCCAAAATGCATCACCCTGTGCCAGTTCCCACAGCTGAGAGCGGGGTCTGCCCTGCCCCTCTTGTTCTGCAACAGTCTGGCAGAGCCTGGTCTGTTGTACAGAGCTTTGGGGGTGGGAACAGCTCACACCAGCTGAACCACACCGCAGGAACTGTTCTGGTGCCAAGGACTTTTTAGCACATGATGGGAAGTGTCAGTCAGTTTGCAAAAGTGGGACTGTTCATGGAGTGAAGTATAACTGGAGATGCTTGATGGGTCAAGATCTACTCTGGAAAGGGGATACTAATGCTCAGAGGAGCAGTGTCCTTCCCTTGTGTGCTCGCAGCCAGCACCCTCTACGGTTTTCCTCCGCCTCCAGCTCCAGGGACCAGGTACTCCACTGGGCCATTAGCCAGTACCAATCTTGAGTGGGAACAAACCAAGACCCTCCGAGAGCAGCAGCAGAGCCATGGGCACAGGAGCCAGAGCCAGGGCCAGGGCCAGTCATGTCCGGGCCACACATGGCCAAGGGGGCCACCAAAGCCTTCACTCCACAACACATGTGTGGACATTCTGCTCTGAGCACCGCAGCCCCTCCTGTGCAGCCGGGTGCAGAAACATGCTGTAAACACACATAAATTCTTATTGTTTAGATAGAGAGTTCTTGCCATGACCCTGAATTCTTTCCCCCTGGCTCCCCACCAGGACCCAAGGGGATTGAATGAAAGGGGAGCTTGGATGTGGACATGCATGGCTCGCCTCTGTCCACAGCAGCCCCCAGCCCAAATCAGCCAGGATGGCACATTTTCCCTGCCCACTGTCCTATCCTCACAGGGCTTGTCTTTCAGCCAAGGTGGACACATGCCTCCAGGTGCCACACTACTCACCTGAAATGGGGACAAGCACAAACTGGGAAGATAGGTGTCCTGCTCTCCGGGAGGTGCAGGACAAGAAGCTGGGATGCTCTGAGCAGGATCAGCCCCTTTCCTGCAGCAGACTTCTCCTCCAGGAGAGGTGCCTGACAAAAGTTTCCCAGCCTCAGACTCACCTTGCTGCAGCATTGTTTGGATCTTTTCCCCACCTGCCCAGGCCAGAGGCAGACAGACCTCCCTGGAAGCACCCACAGGCACAGGGCCAAGCGTTTCTCCCCCGCTCCTGCTCCAGCTCAGTGGAGTCATGTCCTCCAAAGGCAGTGCTGCCTTATCAATAATAAAAGGCAATGTCTCCAGACAGAACCAAGAGATTGCTCAGCCCTTCGTGCGCCTCATCTGCAGCTGACAGGATAGGAAGGACTTAAGAAGATGCAATTTGACAGTAACACAAAACAACAACAGCATTAAGGAAAGAATAACGGCAAAGGCATCTGTCAAAAACCTTGTGTTCCTTAACCAGGAGCAAGTAATCAGAACAGTCAGACCCAAGCAGAGGCTGAAGGGGAGGGCAGGAGTGCAGCAAGGAGCCAGCTACCACTGGCCATGGGGCATCCCAGCCACTGTAGGACCTCAGCTTTGAGATGTGGACACAGAGAGGACCCTGATGTCACCTCAGCCAGCTCAGCAACTTGCGAGATCCATGGCCACAGAGCCCAGGGAAGGGAAAGGCACGACTGTGCATGACGCAAGTAATGTTCCCGATCAATCAGGGCAGGATCTGGGGCCATGAGCCCACAGCAGACATGGGGGGAGCCAGGCACCAGAGTTGCACTTGGCATAGCTGCTGCAGGCTGGCTCCAGAGGGGAGTGGAGCCAGGCAAGATGCTGCTGCTTTAGTGTCTATGAAAATAAGCCAGAGGACGTTTGATGGTGTTAGAGAGATGAAAGATATCCAGAGGAGATGCGTTCCATGAGGTTATGCTAGCTCAACAACCAGGGGTCTGGAGACCAGCAGCTCACAGCAAGGATTCAGGCAGCTGCTGCCAAGAGGGGACTACCATCCCCATGGGGACAGCTCTGGTGACACTGGGGAAAGAGGGAACGTGTTTTAGCCGGCAGCGTTGGCAGCTCTTGGACGTCAGCCCAGTCATGAGAGCCAAGCAGAGCTCTCCAGAGCCCCCTTTTCCCCCAAATCCAGGAGCAGGAAGACATGTCACTGCTGATACGACAGTACAGCAGGACTCAAGGCACTGAGAGACCTGTCTGGACGAGGCTGGCCTGAGCTTCCCTTAACAGGGGCACTGCATTTATGGATGTTTATGTGCCTTCCACATGTAATTTGAGTCCCTGCTCAGAAATTCACCAAAATTCAAGTCCCATCAATGAAGCTGCCATGGAGAGACCTGCCCAGCACAGCCAAAGCTCCCAGGTTCTCCCCAGAGAGAAGCCAAGCAGCACCTCTCCATTCCAGGGGAATGCTGGTGTTAAGCATGTAGAGCATGGAATGACCCAAACAGGATCTCATTAAGAGTCTGTTATGCCTGAATACTTAAAATTTTAAAAATGGGGGTGTGAAAGAGAGAGGATCCGATCCACTTTTGAATACGGGCTGTGTGTCATGAGCCACATGAACACATGAATACATGAATGCATGAATACATGAATGAATGAATACAAGAACCAGAACCATGACTAGAAGTGTGGTTGAGAGGGCTTGCCTGGGAGAGAAGCAGCGCTGCTGTGTTTCAATGTGTTTCAATGAGCTATTGGGCTCTGTGGAGTGAGGGATTCCCACTGACCAGAAATGCTTCCATCCCATCCCCCTACCTTCTCCTCCAGAGAGGGTGTCCCTGACTCTCACTAAGGACCTTGGGGTTCCCCCAGCATTGGAATGAGGGTCTGACTTACAGCATGGTGGGTGCTGCAGGCAGACACTTAGTGTGAGGGACTAAGGGGACCCTGCATGAAGCCACACAGGAGCAACACATCCTGCTCTCTGTGGTTCTCCCCTCCACCTCGAGCCAACAACTGTGCAAGCCCCTGTCCCCTCAGGCCTCTGCAGAGCCCTACACTCATTTCTCCCAGGCTGGATGCTCTGGCTTCCTCCAGGCACTTGGTTTAGCATAAGTCACTGTGAGGTCGTTGACACCCATTATACAATCCACTCACAAACATTGCAGCTGCTTTGGGCAGCCCAGCTGGTCCAGGTGGGTGCTGCATTGGGAAGCAGCAGAGGGAAAACCTCTCCAGAAAGTCACTGACACAGCCCCAGCAGCACCAAGGAGCTGCAGACCTCTGCAGCTGTGGGCAGTGCCAACACAGGGAGGAAAAACATCAAATGCAAAAATGACATCCCACTTGGAAAGATACTGAGAACCCCTCACTGTCAGAAGCAGCGTCCCGAGGTTTTATGGCCTGGACAAGGACACCAGAGCTTCGGAAGCAGAGGCTCAGCCAAAACTTCTCTGGGTCTGGACATGTCGGAGCATCTGAGGGAGAGGGGACACTTGCTGTGTTCTGCAGGCTCCTAGAGCTGCTGCCAGTCAATAAAAACCAATTAAGCATTTGATAATGTGTATGTTATAAATGAATAACCAAATCAAGCCGAATTAAATAGTAAATCAGCAATTTTTATTTTCGCGACCGAAAATACGGTCCTGGGAA
>PYHW01010033.1:222384-337516 GCA_013186435.1 Turdus rufiventris | reverse complement strand
CTTGAGGGTGCTTACGGGAATCAGCAGAGGTGATCAGCTGTCTGATATGTGGTACTTGATAAGGTCTTTATCGGTGATCGTTTCCCATCAGTTGTCCAGACTGCCGGGCTAGGTTTGTTGATATGCTAATTACGGTCATTGCCTGTGGCTCCCGGTGCTTGGCATTTGAGAGATTTTTATTTTATTTTATTTCATACAACTTTCTCATATAAACACGAATTATAACAACATATATCACATGTATGCCTGGACAGACAGACAAAGAGGCCATCATGAAACCTTTCTTTTAAAAATGTAACTTTTAATTTAAATGCAAATTGGGTGCTGCATTAGCTGTAGGTCACTTGCACTGACACACTGCTTAATTAGCAGGGATGAGACTCAGGAAGCAATAGCACAAATGGTTGTCCCTTTCCTGGGCATTTATTTTAATTAAAATTTTTCAGGACAGGATCAGTCCTGTTCTACATAACAGCTCCTCATCGAGTTCAGCCAGACCTTTCCCAAGCCACGTATGCTGCCAGGGATACTCTCAGCAGGCCGCTAGCTATTAATGGAGCTGGGCACATTTATTTCTGCATCTCAAAATCCCCTTTGGCAAATCATAAATCACAGCACTCTGCTCAATAGATGCAACTGCAGCATCCAGCATCAGGCAAATGGAGTCAGTGATAAATCTGTGCAAGGACAGCAGAGATGTTTCCAACTGCTAGGGTGAATTACGTGGATAAGTCTTCAGAAGATATATTAAACCAAATGTGAAATCAAATCTTCCAAGTGATGAGCAGCACAGTTATCCTGTGTTACATGCAAGTTATGCACAAGAGGATCTTGTTCAGAGAAGATTTGCCTTTGCCAAGAGAGATGAGCTGGAATGAGAGCCCTGACCCAAGAGAGAGGATGCTCTGATCCCTGGTTGGAGCTCCTGGCGTGGAGCTTTAACCCTTCCCTCAGCCCAGCTCTGCCTCGTGTGAGAGAAATCCTGATGTGAAACGCCAGCAGGAGATGGAGAGGCCAGAGCAGGAGCAGCCCTGCCGCTGTGCCTGTCAGAAACCACTCAGAGTTCAATCAGTGCCATGCCCCTTAAAGAGCAGATAAATGGCAACTCGTTGAGAGAAAACAAGATAAATAGTGGCCTTAATAGCACTCTGTTGTCCTCCAAATAGCAACCCCAGCCGGGGCTGCCTCTGGGCACAGCAGGGAAAAGGCCCTTGGATTAAAGGACATGCTCTGTGGTTGTTCCATCTTTGTTGTTTAAACCCATTTCCATCCTGGTCAGCTCAGAGCAGATTCAGAACCAGCCAAGTCAGACATACAAAGAAGCACTGGGGGGAAACCCAAGGCCTGGTGTGTGCCAGGTCTCTAGGGGGCTGTTCCCTTCCTCCCTTGGTGTCCATAAACTGGAGGGCACAAGCTCACCCTTGCTCCTAAAGGGTGCTGGAAATCTCATCTCCAATGCTCAACGGGAGCTGACCACCCCTTTTTTTCACCTGGGGAGGCCCAGGTGAACATTCACGGCATGTTCACACGCCCATCGCTGCCTGCAGCAGCAGACATCTCTGTGAGATCTCTGCCATCATCTGCTCCATGTTGTTAGGACTTTGTGCTTCTACGCTGCCAATGTCTGGCTGCAGGTAGCTGATGCTCTCAGAGGTGGTGATCCCCAACTGCTGGTGTTCCCAGTAAGCCACTTCAGGGCTAAAGCCATAAAAACTAGGATTTGGAGTTTATTTGTTCCCTGTACTCCTGTCTGCCTATGAATATGTGGGTTCATTCTGAAAAAGGACTTTCTGTATCTTCCAGCTTCCTGGGTGCAGGAAACAGCAATCGAGTTAAGGGGGCTCCCAATGCAGGTGACAACCATGACTGCCTTGTGTCTGGAGTCCAAAGCCCCCAAGGCTGAGGGTCTCATGGACCCAAAGACTGTCTTCTCCTTCCAAGTCAGCTATTTGCTAATTCCCTTGCTGAGCCCAGCGCTGAGGGAGTTGGGGCTCAATTTATCAGGCGAAGACATCAACCCAGAAATGAGGGGGTAACTTTACCAAGTGGGTGTCTGGAGGTACCCCAGGGACACATGGGGCTGCTCCCAGAGGGGGCTTTACCCAGACCCCTGCCCCTGCTCACTTCCCCCTGTCACACACCCCTGCCCACCCATGCTGTGCTCATCAGCTCCTTCACCCTGCGGTGCACTGGCTCATGCTCATGGCACCAACAGCACACCTGAGCCCGGAGACCCATCCAAAGGGGGCCACAAACTCCTGAGGGACGAGAACCTGGCAGGCAAGAGGGAAAGTGTTTTAATGAAGCATCCAGTATTAAACCACTGAAGGATTAAAGAGAGGAAGGACTAGAATCCTCCACAAAAACCATCATTAGTGAAGCCCAAGGGTAAATGCAATTGTTTTCTGTTTTTTTCCTGTCTTTAATGGCCCAATTTTTTACTCTCATCAGCACCAGGCTTGTGTTAATTTTTAAATATGCTTGGGTAACTGAGAACATTAACTATTCATGATCTTATCTGCAAGAGCTGCTGGCTCTGACACTGTGCTAGGGAGAGTTGAAAACTTGCCAGGGAAGGCAGTAGCTGGTTTTTCCTGAGCATCTTGTTGAAATTATCACAGGGGTGGGGTTCCACAACACTCGTGGATAAATAAAGGCTTGTGAGGCAATTCTCCTGCAATTGAGGTGGTTTGAAAATACTTAAGAGAACACAAAAAGCTGGGATCTGGGGCATGCTGTGGATACTCTGAATGCTGCAGCTCTAGGGAAACCCCAATATGGTTTATAAATATAAGGAAGTCCTCCTGAGGTGGCAGGTGACTCTGCTGGCCCCTGCCCAGCCAGGTAGTGTCCTAGCCCAGGCAAAGGCTGGAAGAATCCCTGGTTATCAGGAAAGTGAGCCGATGAATCACAGAATCATGGAAAGTTTTAGGTTGGAAGAAACCTAAAAGCTCATCTTATTCCATGCCCTGCCCATGAGCAGGCATACCTTCCAGGCTGCTCCAAGTCCTGCCCAACCTGGCTTTAGAGGGAGGGGACAGCCACAGCTGCTCTGGAAAATCTGGCCAAGGCGTCAGCACCCTTACAGGGAATAATTTCTTCCTAATATCTAACCTAAGCCTTCCTTCACCAGCTCAAGGCCTTTCCCCCTTGTCCTGTCATTACAGGCCCTTGTGCAAAGTCCCTCTCCAGAATAAACATGGAAGTCAGTGTGTCTAAGGTGGAGGACACAAGGCACGCACAGCTCTTGGGAGCCCTTTGCCTGGGTGTACACATCTCTGCCAGCAAGGGCAGAGGATGAGGCAGCTGGAGGAGCTCAAGTTAACCTCGGAAAAGCTACATGGTGCTGGGATCTGGGAACAAGTACAAGAGAGGAGAACACAGGACAGAACAAAGGTGATTAATTATCAGAACATGAACCAGGAGAAGAATGCAGTGGGGGAGAGAGAGAGAGAGAGAGGGAGTAATTCAAAGGATTAAAAAACTCATGCTGGTTTTCAGAAGGGATTGGGCTAGCAGCACCTCCTGCAGCTGGCACATGGGAGATGCTCCCACCAACTTGTGTTGACAGCTCCCTGCTGGAAAGAAAATCTTTTCAGAGGATCCAAGGATTGCAGGAGCACAGCACTGGAAAAGCAGGAGAAAAGTGTGGGAAGCAGAGTGATCTGCAAGGCTCCTGGCCCAGAGTCAACACCACCATGAAAGAACCTCCCCTCCCCCATTTTCCAGAAAGGTACAGGTACTTCCTGCATGAAACCTGAAATTAGAATCACAGAATCAGAGATTGGTTGAGATACAAACATCCTCGGGAGGTCACCTTGTCCAAATCTCAGAGTCCCAGGACCATGTCCAGTTGGCAAAGTTTACTCCATTTTTTCCGCCATGAAAATTAAATGCCATAGGACAAAATACCATTATTCAATTTGCAAACTAAGAGTTACATTGAACACTCAATGTATACAGCATTTTATTGTTTGAACGTATGTTACAATGGACAAACATATATTACATATGCTATACAAAATATACATTCTGATGTGAAACAAATATAAATAGACAATAGGAAATAGCAAGAGGGAGCAGAAGCAGCTTTGCTCTTGCTGCTTCTGACCCCTCAGTTCCTGTACTGGTAGTGCTTTGGCATTGATTGAGGCAATCACTTGCTTTTACTGAAAAAAGAAAGGCCACTCTGTCCCCTCTGCCAAGGGGAAAGAAGATGCACATGATTTTCTCCTCCAAGTCTACCGAAGAAGTTTTTCCACAGTGCAGTAAAGTGTCACCTACTTACAAGCATCAGCTATTTACAACCAGCTTATGGACTTTAAATGCTCATGGAAGGATGTAAATGCCTTAATTCAGGATTCAGCTTTTATAGGCCACTCTCTCACAGAAGTCAGAGCAGCTTTAGCTGCACTCTCTGACAGCCAGCAACAATTTTAAAGCCCTGGTACAGCTGAAGCAATCTCACCTACCTAAAGGGAATTCCCTTGTTCGTGGGAGTTGTACCCCAAGTAGCCCCAGGGTCTGGACAACGCCAGCTGCACTGTGACAGATCTGTGTGCGCTCAGCTCCTACGAAGAGAGAGAGGAATGAAAGAAATAGGAACAAGCATTTGCCAAATGGTGATGAGAGAGCAGCAGCAGCAGGAGAGATGCAGTTTTCCCACTCCTGGAAATCACACGTGCCAGCACCCCCTGCCCCAGCAGCTTGAGTGACTGCCTGAAAGAGCAGCCCAAAAGGACAAGGTTTTGCCGCTGCTGTAGTTTCACGACATGACCCTTCTCATCTGGATTTAAACTGACAGTGCTGGGTCCCTGCAGCAGTGATCACTTTGGATTCAGAATAAGCACTGTGCCTTAAATGCTGTCTGGGAAGTAAAAGTCTGGAGGAAATAAAACCAGAAAGAAATGAACTTCAGATTTTTTTGTTTTAAACATTTCACCTGTCAGAATACAAAAATTTACACACCTGTGTTTCTCTCTATTTTACCCAAAGGTCAAGGACAACTGGATCCCCTTCCCACTAAAGCTGCTGTCTACCAAAGCAGCCACGTTGGCTTTTAGAGCATGGGAAGAGCCCTTGAAAATATTTGCTCATTTGCAACGATTTGACTATTATTCCTATTCAAAGAGCCATGGGAAAAGCATCATTATTCCCAGTGTTTCCCCACTCATTTACTCAAATACTTCACCACAGTCTCTAAATTCAGTTGTGATTCAGCAGGACTAGACCTGACAATTGAGTCACAAACCCTTCAGTCCAGTAACGGATCAATGGGAATTCTCACATAACTACAACTGAGCTGAGTCAAAAAGGGGTTTGTGTCTTTATAAAAATATCACACAGATGGTTTTATCTGGGTACAAATTCTACAGCTCCAAAGTAGGCAGCAGTGACCAGGAAGGAAGCCCCTCACTCTAAAGGTGTGAGCACAGAGTACACTGCACCTGCTGAAAACCTATCCCTGAGGACTCTTTCAACACCTTCTACAAAAAGGGGCATTTTTGCCCCCCAAAAAAAGAACTTTTCAGGAAGTGTTTATAATGTTATTGTTCTTCCTCATTTTGTCAAGCATATCTCACTGGAACTATCGAGTCTGAGCAAGATTTTTCAGTAGCAAGGAGTTCCCTGCATTGTATCATTTCTCACCTGCCAAGTATTTAAACATTTTGACCACACTAAGGTTTAAGGGAACTATTAGTTCAACAATTTAGCCTGATATTTTACAACAGAAAAGGACCAGTGTTTTAAGCTCCACATGCCTTTGGCTGTGCAGAAGAAATAAGTATTTATCAAGTCCTCTCTCAATTTACCTCATGCTTTTCATCACCACATTCTTTTTAAAAGTTCATGTAACTGTCAGCTAGGAAACATAAGGAGACCCTCTCAGCAGACACAGTACAAAGGGGGTTTTATAGATAAAGCTTAGATAAACCTCGAAATTCTGCTAATATAATGAAATTGATCAGCTTGCAGCCAGGTCAGCCAGGCACACAGTTGTAAGAAATAATGAAATTCATCAGTATCACAGTTCTACCACATAAGTAAATGCACTTCTTTTGAAAACAACAACAGCTCTATTCCCTCACAACAAGCTTTCAGTCTGCCCAAGTCCCCCCATATGGCTTGATATGCAGCTGACAAGACTAACAGTATGATATATACTTTGGCATAATAAAAAATAATTTACATTACAGTCAACACATTTATATGCTTAGTGTATACAAAATATTTATAAATGTGAGTTTATTTACAACTAGAGTCCATTATTCATAGAAGAAAACAAGCCCCAAACTTCGACTGGCAACAGACACCTGCCAACAGTCTAAGGAAGGAAAAGCTGGCCAAGAGTTTTATGCTTACAGTTCCAGGGGAATTCCATGAGGAGGCCCTGACGGTTGTTTCCATGCAGACAAAGCACTGTGAAATAGCCACACATGTTCTTGAGAGCTTTCCAAAGCACACACCACCACAAAGGCTGCTTCCAGCATCACACAATCCATGTTTTAATGCTATTTTTGTAGACTGCGCTAATTATCCACATGTTCTTTGGTGCACATTCTCATTTTCCAATGGAGAAATCGCAGAAAAAGGGGCATGTGCCACCTCCTCCAACAAAGTCTGACTGTTTAGTACTTGCAGACACAAATACGAACATCTTTGGCCTTGGGGTTAGTCCTGAGGTAGTAAATACAGTCATCAATCTGGATTTGCTTTGAAGGCTTTGTGAGTGTCTTATGTGGTTTCACTGTGGTCACGAATGTTCCGTGTCCTGTTAAAATCAAAATTCTCCTCCCGTAGCCTGTGGCAGGGTCTGGGTGACGCCAGGTCTCGGTCACTGCTGGCGACACCGCTGCTCCGGAGCGGCTGTGGGGCCTCGGGGGCCAGTGGATGGTGCAGGAGTTGGGGGTGAGAGCAAGCCAGGTCTTTGCTGCCTCCCCACAGAGGAACCTGGAAGGGCTCTGAGGGAGAAAAATTAGAAGGTGAACAGGAGCAAGTTCATAGAATCAAAGAATATCCTAAATTGGAAGGGAGCCTCAAGGATCATTGAGTCCCACTCCCGGCCCTGCAGACACCCCAACAAACTCCCTGTGCCTGAGAGCATTGTCCAAACACCCTTTAAGCTCTGGCAGACCTGGGACCATGACCATTCCCTGGGGAACCCGTTTAGTGCCTGACCACCCGCTGGAGGAAGAACCTCTTCCTGATACCTAATCCAAACCATCCCTGATACAGCTCCAGCTGTTTCCCTCAGGTGCTGTTACAGCTCACAAAAAGCAGAGATCAATCACACTCAGATTTTAAATAGATTTGAGCTCTGTGATTTGGCAATTACAATCGTTCTGAGCTGATTTTCTCTGGTTTTGAGAGTATATTTTACTAGATGCTCTCCTTTTCCAGTAATCTCTTACAGTAATTGGGAACACACAGAGCTTCAGTGTGAATTGTTAAAAAAGGTGATCTGGAAGAAAGCAAAGAGAAAAAACAAGCAATTTGGGGAGTTCTTTGAACTTCAGGCCAGCTCAAACAGAAAGGCTATTTGAATTTCTTATGAGAAGCTCAAACTTTTGGCTAATACATGTCCTTGAAGTATAAGCAAAGGCTCACACTCCACAAACTTAAACCTGCAAATTAAGAAATTTCATCTTTTTAACATCACCCTCTTCAATCTCAGGTACTGGATGCAAGCTGCTTGCTGATGCAACATAGCCATTTGGAGAACAAGTGGTTAATAAATGTAATTCCACAAACTACTGGCACTTGAAGGATTAGCTGTATGTCAATAGCGAAGGGCAGCATAATGAAAGCCAAGGTTATCAGGGAATACAAAACAACAAAAGGAAAAGTGGACACTCACCAAAAATCTGCTGGGAAGAGATTTTCTTATCACTTTTTTTGTCATGGTTGGTAAGGAAGACAGGCACATCTGTGTCTGCTAAGAGATTACCCAGAGCACTGATTTCGTTCTGGGTGTGTGCTGTGTACATTTCCTTGGGCATCTGCACCATGAGATTCGGGAGTGTTTGATCCAGGGAGTCCTCCTCGGTGATGAAGGCATAGGGACAGTACTCTCGGGTCCGGGAGTAGATGTTGGCATTGTCATAACAATCTGAGCAGATCACTAATGGTGTTGCACCACCTGATGAACACAATGAAAAATAAAATACTCTCAAACAGGATGAGGATGCCAGATTTCCATAGGCTTTATGCCTTGGAATGAACAGCACAAATTGAAGGGCTTTTTTACAGTGAAGGGAGTAACAGAGTACTCGACTTTAGAGGTCACATGAGAAACCCCCCAGATTCGCCCCATCCAAATTCTCCACAGAGGTGTCCTTCTGAAGCTGACCAGAGGAACCGTGGACATGTTCCCCTATTTTGTGAGCAAAAAGTTCAATGCAGGTCCAGCCAGCTTGGGCATCGTGGTGAAACAGCCTTAAACCAGGATTTAATCCTTAAATAGGATTAAACCAGAATACCTGCCCACATCCATCTTGGACCTGACTTGCCCCTGCATGCCCACACACATCAGAGCTGATGATAAACTGGTCACTTAGATGAGCTGCTTCTCAACTCCTTCCTGATTTAGACTCTAGGGCAGTGGGACCGGGTTGGCGGGATCAGGGACAGGTATGAAAAGCTTACACTGAGGATCAATTTTCAAGCCAGCCTATATAGTGAGTGATGAGTCTGTAGCAATTTGATGGCAGAGAAGGCATCTCTGTAAGCTCAATGACACAAACCTCTAGAAAATTGTCCAAACAAGGCAGAGAAATAGTGCAGACCCTTTAAGCCAACCAGATGTCTGGCACAGGCAGGAATTTTATACCAAGGACAGGAGGCACAGATAGTCATCTTCCAAGCAAAATCTATTTCCACTCTTCTGCCTGGGCTCTTGAAATGCCAAAGGAAAGAAACGGGATAAAGATCTACCTTGACACTGTGAGGATGAGACTGTGCATTGGTATTCTGCCCAGGCACCCGCAATACACCCGAGGGCTTTGCTTACCATCTGTGCCTTTGTGCGTGTAGTTGCCAGCTGGAGGCATCAGCTGCTGATGGCTGCCTGCCTCCAAGTTACTGTAACCTTCCTGAGGCTCAGACAGTGTTCCTTGGGAGGACAGGTAGCTGGGAATGTCAGCAGGTAGGTTCATCTCCTCTGCAAGGCAGAATTAACACTGACAACATTAAACAGCGTGAGGATTTCAAGGTATTATCAGACCTATTCCCCACGTTAACAAGAATATCCAGAATTTCAACTCGCATGTAGGTATCTTTTTTTCCTACCTCAGAAATTACAAATCCAGATGGCCAGTTCAAAGCTGACAGGGCCAGAAAGAAAATTTACATCTACTATTCCAGGCCCTGAAAACATTTCTGAGTTTATTCAAATATTTACTTCCAAACTTTACCATTTTCCCTCAATGTAGGACAAACCTGGTGCATAGGGAATAGAATTATCACACTTGTGGTATTTAAAAGAATCTCTAAAATGGAGTAATTTGAGCAAATCCCTGTAGGGATTTTAGAAGGAAATCTTCAGTTCTTTAATCTTATCCATTTGTAACGAATCCAGGAATTTCAAGTGTTTTGGATTAAAAACAGGACCAGAGACTGTCGATTTGACACTTAACCTGTGTTAGTGATGCTGTAATCTTCATTCTTCCTCCTCATGTGATAGATGACGATAACCCACACCAAGGACGTTCCCACCACACAACACACGACAACAATAATCACGATCCCTACTGTTGTCCAGCCATCCTCCTCATGGACAATGGCGCCCTGCGAAGAATCACAGTTGGGGGAAGCCAGGACATTTAGGTAAATATGGCCACGCTCAGTGCCCAGTGTGTTGGACATGATGCACGTGTACTTCCCAGCATCCTCCAGTCCTGCATCCACGATGATGAGAAGCTGGTTTGCTGCAGCGAAGAAATGCCGCTCGGTCACTGCCAAGGGACCATCGTCCTTGGTCCAGTTGAGGCGAGGGGCAGGACTACCACCAGCTATGCACTGCAGGACAGCAGTTTCACCTCGGGTCACTGTCCTGTCCTCCAGGGGCCTCATGAAGGAAGGAGTTTCTGGGACAAAAAATGGAATTGTAAGAGAACTTCAAAGAATCATAGAATCCTATAATGGTTTAGGGTGGAAGGGACCTTAGAGACCATCCTGTCTCATCCCCTGCTATAGACAGGGACATCTTTCACTAGACCACGTTGCTCCAAACCCCATCCAAGCGCCTCAAGCACTTCCAGGGATGGGGCAGCTGCAGTTGTTTTGGGAAACCTGTGGCAGTCCAATTTTAAATTTGGCCATAATGTTACAAGTCAGTGTCTTTAAAAAATGCTGCACTCTGGAAGGAACTGACGTTCCATTATTACTCAGCACGGTTCATGGGATGGGTCAGCTTGGAAGGGCCATAGTGGGTCATCTGGTCCTACCTCCCTGCTCAAGCAGGGTCATCCCAGAGTGCACAGGGTAGGATTGCCTCCAGATGCTTCTGGAACATCTCCAGTGAAGGAGACTCCCCACCCTCCTCTCTGGGCAGCCTGTTCCCACACAGTAAAGAAGTTCTTCCTCACATTCATGCAGAACTTGCTGTGCATCAGTTTCCACCCATGGCCTCTTGTCCCATTGGTGTGCATCACCAAGGACAGCCAGGTCCACCTTCTGACCCCCTCCCTGCAAACACGGAGACACATTGATGAGGGCCCACCTCAGCTGTCTGTTCTCAAGGTTGAACAAGCCCAGTTCCCTCAGCCTTCCACAGCATCATGAAATCATTTAGGCTGGAAAACACCTCTACAATTATCAAGTCCAACCATTCATCATTTCCTTGTGAGAGTGATGCTCCACTCTCTTCATTAGGGGACAGCAGCCACTGCTGGACTCACTCCAGGAACTCCACATCCCTCTTGTCCTGAGGAGCCCAGAACTGGACACAGTACTCCAGATGTGCCTCACTAGGGCTGAGCAGAGGGGCAGGATCATCTCCCTGACCTGCTGGCAATGCTCTCATGCATCCCAAGATCCCCCTGGTCTTCTTCCTGGCAAGTTTGTTACCTGTGACTAAATTTGCTCTAAGGCAACACAAATTACTTGCCCAATCTACGCTGCTGGACTAAGATATACCCCTCAGCTGCCGGCAAAGATCACACTACAACTGCGCCAGGCATCTCAGCTTCTAGAGCTTCACTGTGTAAACATTACACCAATGTTTGTATTGCTCTTTGCATTTTAACTTCGCTCTCCACCATTGCAACTTGCTACACTTGCACTGCAGATGTGGAAGATCTGCCAGCACAGGCCAGTCACACTCACCCAGCACAGTCAGGGTAGCGTTGGCTGAGAGTCCCCCTGCGATGTTCTGGGCCATGCAGCTGTAGATGCCCATGTCTTCCATCTTCACATTTGCAATGAAGAACACATCATCCTCAGGCATGACGTGCATCCTCCTCTCTCTTGCAGCAGGGAAGTCTGTGCCACCATCCTTCTGCCAGGAGATCTGTGGTGGGGGGTGGCCCTCGGCAGCACACTCCAGCCGGGCCATTGCCCCAGTGCGGATAGTGAGATCCATGGGAGTTTTCAGGAAAGAAGGGAGCTCTGGATCAAAGGGGATATCAATTCAGCATTTTCAGTATCAGGTAAAATGCACCAAAAGCTCCACAGCACAGAGAAAATTTGAGAACCTATCTAAAATGCTCCGTAAGAGAGAGGAACAGGTTCTTCTGAAGAACTGCACAAATTTTCAGTGGTTATTTCCAAGAGCCTTTCTCCCAAAATTTAAGTACTGTATCTACAGTGTTCATAGAATCATGGAATGCTTTGGGTTGGAAGGAACCCATAAGACAATAATGCCCAAGGGCAAGGACACCTTCCACTCTCCCAGGCTGCTCCAAGCACCATCCAGCCTGGCCCTGAACACTTACAGGGATGGGGCAGCCACAGCTGCCCGAGGCAACCTGTGCCACAGCCTTGCCACCCTCAGTGGGAGAAATTTCTTTCTAAAATCCAATGTAAACCTACTCTCCTTCAGTTTAAAGCCATTAAGTACCTCTAAGGTGATGTGAAGATTATGATTTCTTATGGGAAGAATCCAGGGAAAAGTCTTTTCCACATTTTCCTTCCCTGGTAAAAGGGAAGGTAAGCTTCCATCTCATCACCTCTGCTCTGAGGTACTGTGGGGATCCGTGATCTGCTGACTGATGTGAACATTGCCTTCTTACCTCCCCTTCCCTCAAAATAAAAATAATCATGATGGCTAAAAATAAAAAAAAAATACTTTGCTTTTGACTTTTCAGGGTTTTTACCACTTATTTTCAGATGAGTCTTCCCCAGTTTTACAAACATGTGAGAAAGGTGCTGAGTTCAGAGGAGACAGTGGAGGGAGCTTTTAGTTTAAAGAATTCCACCTGCAATTATCTAGACTAGATGAACAACTAATTGTGTTCTAATAAAGCACAGGAGATAACTGCCACTTTCAAAAAGTGAACAGAGGCTCTTCAACCACAAAAAATAAAAACAAACCACTTATTTCCAGCTTTATAAAATGATGTGTGACACTTCTAAATCCCATTGATGTTTGCAAGACTATTTTGGGCCAGCTTTAGTGAAAAACAGACTTGTAGCTAATTAAATTAAGTTTTAGGTTCAGAATGTTTCTCCCTTTTTACCATGGTTACTTACCATTGACAGTCAGCTTGGCTTTGTTGGAATAATTGGAGCCAAAGTGATTGGTGACAATGCACTGGTATTTCCCTTCATCAGTGAAATTCACATTGAAGAGGTGCAGGACAGTGGTGTATTCCAGCACCTCCCCGCTTTGCTGCTGGTACCTGGCAAAATTCTCAACCTCTGCATCATAGAGGACCTCGCTGTCTTTGCGCCAGGCCGTGGCCATGGGTGAATCACTGCTGCTCACAGCAGTGCACATCAGGGTCACGTTTGTGCCTCGCAGGGCCACCGTGGTCTCTGGGTGGACTCTGATCTGTGGTTTAGGGAAATTATCTGAAAAGAAAAGCACCAAGATTAGCTACTTTCCTGTTGAACTTGAATTAATATTGCAAGATAGCTCACTCAAAAGACAATGTAAGCACAACCAAAACTTTGGGAACAGATGTCCTGCTTGACAAATTCAGCTGTTTTGAGCTGGAAATGAAGCTGTGAAGGAGGTAGAAGACTCAGCATTGAATACAATCGGTGTGAAAGTGCGGTGCTGAGCAGCCTGCCTTTTGTGCAAGTATCTGAAACTTGCTATATTTAGATCAAACTCAAAAATCCTGCTCAGCTGAAAAGCCAGGCCATTTTATGAAGGACCGAGACTTTCAGATAGTTTAAATATCCCAAAGAGCCTTGAAGCTCTACAAGCACAAAGCATAACAAGCTGGCAGTTCACTACCTCATCCCACTCGATGAAACTTATTTCCATATCTATTATTTCAGCAGACATTCTCATAGACACCCACCCTGGTGATACTGGAGTGGAGAAGTGCGTGCGTTCACCTACAAGATTATTACTGTAGCCTTTGCCACCAAAGCAATGAAAGAATTGCATACACACAAATAACTGTTATAAGATTGCTCACCAGGAAAAGGAAACACCAGACTAATTCACCCAGATTCTGGGCAAAGAGTTTGAGACCACCATAAACATCACAGATATGAAGCACCAGAAAATGTGCCAGAGCCTGAACTACTCTAATTTTTGCCCAGAGAAAAACCTGTGACTGCTCCATTCCTGAAAGAGCTCATGGCCAGATTGGCCAGGGCTTGGAGCAACCTGTTCTTGTGGAATGTGTCCCTGTCTGTGGCAGGAGGTGGAACTGGATGATCTTTAAGGTGCCTTCCAACCCAAACTATTGTAAGATTCTGTGATATTCTGCTGGTATGGGCAAGAACCAGGAAGACAGTGTCAAACAGACCGTACACAGCTAGAGGTAGCCATAAGCAAGGAGAATGGAAGTGTAATCCATTTTTACTAGTAAGCTAAATAAAAAACGGTGCCCAACAGCACTACTCCCTCAGGTCAACTTCAGTGCTCAAACACCACAAAACAGAGTGAAGAGATGCAGAATGAAACCCCAAACTCACAGCAGACTCACTGATGTACGTGGGCACCACAACCAGGACCAAGTACCTCCCCAGCACTACAGCTTCATTTCAGCTACAAGACTTGTGTTACCATGATTCTGTATCAAAAGTCACTAAAAATACAAACCACAAACAAAGTCATCAGGGTCCACACTGAGAAGGCTTTGTCCTGCCAACCACTCGGGGTGAGCACAGCTGACACTGACAGCCTGCAGCAAACGGCTCTCACTGAGCCACTGGGGCAGCCATTTCAACTGGCAATCACAAAGCAAGCTGCTTGTGTTTAATACTCTGCAGAAACAGGGCAAAACAAAAGGGTGAGTGACGTTCATGTTATATGCATACGTGCGATTTCAGGCAGCAAAGCAACTTAAAGCATACACAACCTTCAAATTTACAGTATTATTTTATGCATATGAGTATTTATTATAAAATCTTAGCTATTTATGCTAGAATCAATCCCTCTATGTCAGCATTAAAACCTTACATTTCATTTTAATCCTGGAGAATATAAACTCAGAGTTTCAACTTCTAAAAAAAATCCAAAAACCACTAAGCCTGTGTTTACAATTATCCCTTTTTAAAGCAATTGAAGGGAACATAACATTGCAGAGCTGCTCCATGTTTCAAACTTAACACAAGTGCCATTATGAAATGAGCAGAAGCCTCAACTCCCATTTTAATGTCAGCTGACAAATATTTAAGGCAAAAGTGTTTTGTTTCATACAGGTATCAACTGCAGCTCACTTTCTCTGCTCTGCAGAAAACCTAGAACAATGATGGGTCTCTTCTTTCCTACCACCTGCTTTCAAAGTTTCCTAAGTATTATTACTCATTCCCTGGAGTGCCAGACGCCACCTCTGAACTGACTTCAAGACACTGGGGGGCTGAGTTTTGTAGGTATGCATCCAACTATGAGTATGACCTACTGGAGTCAGTCCAGCATTTAACAAGAAGTGATCTGCCCTAAGATGAAGCCAGCCATGGCAGAAAAGAGGCACCAGGATTCCATCCTGCTCTTTGCCTGTACATATCAATGACTCATCACTTTTAAAATACATCAGAGAAGGCAAAAGAAGTCTTTAACACCTGAAATTGTCTCCTCACAGTGGTAGATCTTGCAGACTAAGTCCATCTGGCCTAGGTTAACTAATGGATTAACAGTTTTAGACCAGATTGCAAGAGTCAGAGACTTTATCTCACAGAAAGGATTGCATTACAGTAGGATTACTCTTGGATGTGAAGGTCACTTCACATCATATTTCTTCAGATGCCTGAAGACCACAAGAGACCCTATCAGCTTAAACATCTGCTGAGCACGTACAAAATCTTGTCTAGCTGTGTATTTTTAAGCCTTTCCATAGCCCCCAAAAACAGGAATTAAAAACACAGGATTTGCTAATCCCCCTAACAGATTCCTGATAAATTATTTGTTTTGTTCACTGCCTACATGCAGTGCTGAGCTTGATGCAAAATCATAGGATAGGAAAAGCTAAATGGCTCAGTACTGGAAAAAAAAGTTAATTCCTACTAATTGCAACTACAGAAATGCAGGTGAAGATTTTATCAAACCTTAAATCTAAATACACTGCTACCAACTTGGAGTCGATAATTTACCAGCATTGCTGCAAATATTTCATGATGAAAGCAGACACTTCAGACAACTTCAAACAAGTCTACAAGGGCTGAAGAATTCTTTCCAAGGTAGGGCTTGTAAAGAATCTCTAAATAATTGTCATGAACTTACAGCTCCTTCAGGTGAGCCTGGGCAAAGGCATTTTCTTGGATGGACATTATTGCATTGTTGCTTAAATCCCTGTAAGTTAAGCAAAGAGCGCAATAATGAGCCAGTGTGATTGCATATGCTGCCTTCACTTAAATTTTTGAAAATCTCACAGAGAACACAAGACTGAAGTTGACAAATTAGGAGTTCTACCAATTAAAATACTTACAGATGTTCAAGTCCTTCAAGACCAGAGAATGCTTTTTTGGTAATTGACTTAATTTGGTTTCCTTGCAAGATTCTGAAAATAAAGGCCCAGAAACCAGTCTGAATGTTATTATGAGTTCACAAACAAGACCCAAAAAAATTCCCTGTGATGCTTAACTACATTTTTTTCCTAATTCTAGCTGAAATACAGGACTAAATACTATTTTTTAGCTTAAAGGCTCAGTTAATTTTTCCGAGAACAAGGCTTCATTTCTATTTTCAATTTAAGAGATTTGGGCTAGAAATGCGTCAGAAGATCATTTAAGTCAGGAGGATGAAACAGCAATAAGTAGAACTTGGGAGTTAAGCAGTAACTTCCTAATACCAACCTGCTACCACCACACAACTTCCTGGACTGCACCCTCATACCAAACTATTTGTTATAAGCAACGTTTATATAACTACACAGGATGGAGCTTCCTACAAAGCATGTGGTACTGGATGAAAAGTGCCCAGTCTAAGTATCAAGAGTGGTGTTTCAAATTTGCTCAAAAATACTTTGTGTTTTGGGGTTGTTTTTTGATAAACAGTAACTTTTACCCAAATCAAAGAAGCACAAAAAATGACAATCATCACACAGAGGGAGGTATTCAATAATAAATGCATATATACTTATGCTTAATCTCACCAAATTGGTGCTGTAAGGAAATGCAGTGCTACATGGATCTGATGCTCCTGAACAAGGAACCTAGGACTACATCAAGAGGTTGTGGCATACTGTGGACAAGGCTTTCTGCCTCTGGTCATTGATTTACAATTACTTAGTATTTTCCACTCTCCCTCTCTGCATGCCTGGGAAGTGTTGTTGTTCCCTTAATTTGCAATACATACAGTTTATCCAGCTTGCTGAGTCCCACAAAAGCTTCATTTGCATCTTCTATGGCCCAGGAGATCTCATTGTTCCGCAAGTCCCTGCAGGAGAAGACATTTCTTAGAAACAAGCCTTGGAAAATCTTCGTGACCAGGGCTAGTGGTGAGCTGGGGAAGACAGATCAGGTATGGGGCTCTGGCACAGCATCACCTCGAAGGTCTCAAGTCTTTTACCAATCTTTTAAGCTTGTCAGGAGATTAATTTCTCACTTCAGAGGGGCAAAACGGAAAACTTCATGGTAAGTGCTACAGTCAGCACCACAAATGAATTCTGCAGCACAACTTCCTGATGTGGCATTTAAGGAAAGCCCCGGTCTGACCAGCACTTTTCATGTGATGAACTATTTGCCAGGAGCTGGGAGAGGCTCCTGAAGCAAGTTGGTTCTTGTAAGGGAATTAACCAATACACCAGTAGCATTAATCTTCACAAGTAACAGGCTTATACCAGCATTAGCATATTAAGGGATTACGCCCAGGTTACAGTGTAGGCCTGGCAGGCACACCGTGGTGGATTTTCAAAATGAAGTTGATATTCTGCTCACAAATCTCGTTACCAGCTAATGGGATTTCTGACTGACCTCAGCACAGCACTTCAGCCCCTCATGGAGAAGAGAGGTCTAAACAACAAAAGCAATAGAGCAATACGGTTTGGAGAACATTAAATGCTCTTCAGAGAGAGGAAATAAATTCACTTGCATTTTTAGCCTGAATGGCATGGACTGAGCCAAGAGCATCTGTTTTGATACCACCATGCACAGAGAGGAGTGTATTTAAAGGAAATGACATTAATAAAGTCTGCCCTGTGTTTTACCAGATATTCTGTGCAACAGCTGGATGAAGCATCCAAACTAATCAACTGACACAAAACCAGCTGCATACACAGGCAACTGTATATATCATTCATATAAACACCTCTTTCCCTGTGCTAATGAGGGGAAGATGCAGTCTCTACTTTCCCATTATGGGAGACTAAATTGTGTAGAACACCATCGCGGAAGAGATTGGGATCAACCTTCAGGATAATACCAGTGCTAGCACACCATTTTCTTACTTTCCTTACTTTGAAATATAGAAGTCTTGTTAAAACCACACACAGCAGTCACTTCCACAATTTGCATTTACACACTTCCAACTTTAGGACAAAAAGAAAAAGAATTTCATATGTCATGCATCACAAGGTCTGAACAAATATGGCCTTGAAACTTGCCCACATTAAATCTTTTCCTCTTTGAAAGTTATTCAAGCTAAGGTACCCAGCATGGAGCTGAGCTAATAAAGACTATACGAATAATACACCAATTTTATTTCCAAGTTGCTAATTCTTGTGATTTAAAACACATTTCTGGAATTGTCTCAAAATCTGCTTCAGAATGTTAGACTGTGAGTGCTGGAGAATACAAATGCCAAACTGCTCACAATATTATGAAGTAAATAATGTAATAATATGTAAAACTTCAAAACTTCAGTGCTATTCTTAAATCTGTAATCCTAACTTGCGGTTAATGCACAGTTTTATGGTTTATTCTTCTACACTACAGAGTGGCAGGAGCTGAACATACAGAAATATGTACACCAGCCGTAGCACCCAACAACCAGCACACCGCCAACAATGGAACTAAAACCACATGGTATTTCTTGTTTTTTTGACATTTTTTTACACTCCACTACTCAGACCACTCAGCAAAACGAGTGAGCAGCCCAAAAGAAAAGCCCTTCATTGTGTGAGAGAGGAGTTGGCTCCTCATGCCTGGCTGGGCACTAATGCTTGGAGCCTTGTTAATCACCACTGCTCTCCATCCTCCACATTCCAGTCCAAAGCAAAGGGCCAGGCCCTTGCTGTTGACACCCCTGAGAGGCCAGGAAAACCTACTGATCAATCTGCTCTTGTTCTTTTTCATGCTACTCTAAATCTAAGAAATAAGGTTTAATTATTTCATTAAAAGGTTGCATTAAGGTTAACAGAATATGACTGCTTACATAGATCTCTCTGCTGAGTTTGCTTATTTAAGCATTTATTTAATGAAGTGACAGAGGGGTTACAAGTTTTCACTGCTTTCTCGAGTGCTGCTGTTTAAGATAAATACAACTGTTCAGATCCACCTGGGACAGGACTGGGTTTTTTCAGGAAGATCCAAGATCTGCCACAAAAGGACCCGGCAAGTGCAAAGCTGTGCCTCTAACAGCAAGAAGCAACTCTACAGCCCCTGCTACATTTGTGAGGTCAGCACATGAGCAGGATGGGCTAAACCACACCTTCTACAACACAAAAGGGTTCAGTCCTTCGTTTCTGAGGTTCCAAACCTAAGGAAGTCCTCTAGAATAAAGAGCTCCAGGCTATTTGCTGCACAACTGGATACATAATGTACCCACACCTCTCAGAACTGGCAGGACTCACATCTGAGCACTCAGCGTCACTAAGTCACTGTTTCTTACCACCTCTAAAATTGAGTGGTTGGTTTGTTTTAGCTGGGCTGGAATTCTGTCATCTTAGCAA
Source organism: Turdus rufiventris (assembly GCA_013186435.1). Taxonomy (NCBI): domain Eukaryota; kingdom Metazoa; phylum Chordata; class Aves; order Passeriformes; family Turdidae; genus Turdus; species Turdus rufiventris. The sequence continues at coordinate 318,068 of PYHW01010033.1, read as the reverse complement.
GCCAAAAGGTTATCAGTCCTACCATACCTGTAGGCACAACAGCACCAACAATGATCTCAGGCTTCTGCAATATCCATTGTCTCTACTTCCAAAAGCTTCGTTTAAACTAATTGCATTAAACTGAAACTTCTGTTTGAAGTTTTCTGTACTTACAAGGTTTGAAGATTTGTCAGGCCTCTAAAGACACCATCAGCAATGTGATTAATGCGATTGTCACCCAGGTTTAGCTTCTCCAATAAGCCAAGTCCCACAAAGGCAGATTCCTTGAGGCGAGTGAGCTGATTGTATGACAAGTCTCTGGAAACATTCAACACACACTTTAAAGGCAAGCAGGGGGATTAATTATTAAGATACTATCTTACTTAATGAACTATTGTGTCCTAATTTCTCTAACAGAATACTTACAATTAAAATACATCATTACCATGGGCCTAGCAAGGAAATAGAGTACTTCCTTTGGTAATTCATTCTCGCCAATCAATCATTGCCACATTCCGAAAGTCCCCAACGAATAGCAGCCCAGGACTTACAGCTCAGCAAGTCTTTGGCAGAATTCCCATGCATCTGGGCTGATCCTGGTGATGGCATTCTGGCTAACATAGAGTTGTTGCAATGTCCGCAGCCCATACAGCCAGCCCTTGTTTACTTCTGTTAAGTTATTGTGTTCCAGTTCTCTAATGAATTAGACAGAAAAAACATTTGCCAAATAGATAATCAATGAAACATCTACTTACAAAATTTCACCTTGTGGATTTCAATATTATTTACTAACTTTAAGCCTTAGACAACACAAAATGCATGATTCTTTCAATTCCACTGAAATTTTAAAAATGAACTAAGGTATATGAAGAACTGAGTAACTCAACCAACTGAGTAACCAGCTTCAGGGATTCCCCAGCAGAAGCACAACTATAATCCCTATTCTCAAAAATAGCTTTTTTAAAAAGAAGTCTTTTGCTAACATTGCATCACACATCCTCGTGTTCACTCTATCAAGGTCACAGAGGAAAGAACAATCCCATGTTATGGGGATTGCAAATGAAAACCAGCAAAAAGCAACTACAGAAGCAAACATTCTTGACCACCATGTGGGAATAAGCCGGAAAGAGGACCAATATAACAATCACAAAACTGGCTTGTGTTGGGAGAGACCTCAAAGATCATCCAATTCCAACTCCCTGCCATGGGCTGGGACACCTTCCAATAGACCAGGCTGTTCTTTTCAACCCACTCAGCTTTATTCCACCTGGCCTTGAACACTTCCAGGAATAGGGAATTTTATCTTTCTACTTCTAAAGTAACCAGACATTACATAAAAATAATGGGAAAATACTCTTTTCCTATGATTTTGTCAATATCTCAGCACAGCCTTGATGTAAGGGAAACCACACAGGACACAAATCTCCAGAGACATTTTCTTTTTGCTAAAAAAATTCCACAACCAGGCATACTCACAATTCCTCTATATTACCCAGGCCAAAGAATGCTCCATCCATTAGTCTGCTTATCCCATTGCGCTGCATTTTCAAGGATTTTAAGGATTCCAATCCTTGGAATGTAAGACTTTCCACTATTTTAATCCGGTTCCTTTTCAGTTCCCTTTCATAAAGATGACATTCAAATATTAAGACACCTTGCAACAAGCACCACTGTGTGAAAGTCAAGAACATGCTGAGATTAACAGCTCAGCTGTAAATGTTGTTTTGATGTTTTCAAGACTGTTACTTACAGAAACTGCACATGAGGCAATCTGAAGATCTTTGGTGGAATCATACTAATCCTATTTCTGTTCAGTTTTATCACCATTAGTGAGCTAGATAAGTTATCAAGGCAACCTGCTTCTAGAGTAGTTATTCTGTTGTTACTCAGATTCCTAAGGAAGGAAAGAAGAAGGAAAGAGACCTTTCAGAACATAGAGAATTTGATGAACACAATAGCACAAGCACCTCAGAGCAACCACTGATTAACAGAACCTAAGACTCTTGAGAAGTCACATGAGAAATCTGAATTCTGGGATACCAAGCTAAATCCTTTTTCCCAAATGAATCTGTGTGAGGAGTTGATTTTTACTGCACGTCCATGTTTCAGTTAGAAGTGGTTAACACAATTCCACAGTGATCTACTCAAACAGGGCAGAAATTATACCCTGTCTCTGATGGCTTACATACCTGCATTCTGACAACAGCAATTGTTGTTCTCCATGTTATTTGGGAAAATACAATACAGATTGGTTAGAAAACTATTTTATTTCAAGGACATCTGTAGCTCTCCATTAAGCTCTGCTACCATTTCAAAGCAGTGTAAGGATGCTGACTTTAAGACACTAATTTAAGAGTAAATGAGGTCTCCAACATTATCATTGTAGAGCCAGGAATCTCAGAGACAGTAGATCACTCATACTTACAGGTACTTCAGTTGCATTCGGGGAAAGGAAGAGGCTTTAATTTCTGAGATAAGATTAGAACTAAGATCTAGATTTTCCAATGAAAGGTAGACCTGGAGTTGCTCAGCATTTATTTCTGGAATGGTATTGTGCACCCTGAAAAAGATCAGCAATAAATATGATTATCACAACATCTCATCCTTGCAGTTGCACAGCTGAAACAGCAACAGGATTCTGTATATCAACTAGTACGCTTCATGAATGGGACAGGCATGGGACATGCTTCCAAAAACATTAATTTCTAAAGCAATACTGCAAATCCAAGAGCCATTTGCCACTGTGCCACATGAACAGATTCAAATTCTGAGGCCTATACCCGAGCTGGACCTTGTGGGAAACGCAATTCCTGGACAGAATCCCACCCCTTCAAAGCTCCCTGCCTTGGCTGACTGCATTTTATTGGTAATTAGGGCGACTTGATTGTCTGATTTGTATTTCTTTAAAGAGTGATTACATATTCCCTGCTGCTCTTTACATGAGCAGTATTTCAAGAAAAAAAGATGACGTTTTCCTACAATTTGATAGCAGAACTCCCATTTGTTAAACAAGAAAAAGGCAGATGAGCTATTACTTACAATGAGAGAAGAGTTATATTGGAAGTTGTTTCTCCAAAATATGGAATTTCACTTAGCTCATTGTAATTCATTTTCCTTAAATAGAGGGCAAAAAAAAATTACTGACACTTCAAAGAGGAGAAAAATCCTTCTGCACACAGTAGAAATAATTCATATCAAGGCATATAAGAATTTTACTGTATTATTAATATTTAGTGGATGACAAATAAGATTCCCCAAGAGCTTAAATACTAATAATTTGAACAATTTGCACAGTGAAACATGCTAGCTATTCTCATTTTCATGGATACTATTACTTCTCCTTCCTTTAAAATAAGCTGTCCTCATTTCCCTTTAAAAATACTGGTCTTCTGATCTTTCATGGGAAAGATTTCTGCTCACAACAGAACAGTTTTATACATAAAATGTGCTGTCAACATGGAGCATCCATTTTTAATTAACTTGCACTGAATACTTCTGCAAGTCAGACCAGGTATCTTGACAGGCAATAAAATGTAATTAGAATTAGGTAGTATATCTTTAGACGTTATCCTCATAAAAAACAACTTACACTTCTTGGAGAGTATGGACAGACAAATCAATGCTCCAATTGGATGATAATAAATGATTATGACTTAAATCCCTAGAGAAGAGAGAAAAAAAGTTATTTAGCCTTGGAATGATAATAAAAAACCCTCAACAAGCCCAAACCATGTATACTTCATGCAATCTCAAGTTTGAAACTGTATTTATGTATTTTATACAATTGCTCCTTCAGTTAAGAAAAGCGCTTGTTCTAGTGGTAACTCACAATACAAGTCTAAACAGTTCTGTATCATTGCTTGAATCAAAAAACATCAATATTAAAATATAAATGACTATAGTTCAAAATACTTCCATTGACAACCAGGTGGACAAGCCACAGCACTCACACGCTCCTCTGTTCCTGCAATAACTTTGGGTTTGTGCTTGACTCCAAATACACCGAGGGCCAAAACTGATCCTACAAAAATCACCAAGTCCAAATCCTGGCCCAGAACAGATCAACCCCAAAATTCTACCACATGCCTGACAGTATTGTCCAAACACTCCTTGAGCTCTGGCAGACTATTTTTGATCTGAAAGAACAAAAACCCTACTAAGAGACAACATGGACTGACAATTGACAGACTGCAGTATAGTTAGAGTTGCTAACTCTCACTCAGGTTTAGTGTAAAGATTCCGTTCTAATAATGAATTACAAAAATCCTGGGTGTCATGCAAGTCAGGCAGTTGTTAATGTATTCTTTTGATTACATCAAGATGCAAATTACACAGATAGAGCAGTGTGGGTTTGGAAACAATTTTAAAAAAAGAATCAAGAGAACCTGGAGAACAACTGCAGCCAATTGCAGAACTATTCCGCAGCTCTGCTTCCTCAGTACGTGTAGTAATTAAGGCAGCCCTGAACACTAGGAAAAACACAAAACCAACCCAGGATGAGCTGCACCTCAGCAGGTTTCCCACCTCAGGGGGCTGAATGCTCGAGACACTCTCTCCAGCTGCCCAGATACCCCTGAACCCAGCTCAGCCCCAGCCTCTGGGCATCCACAGGAGCCTGGCAACAGAGGGAGACACGATCCCAAACCCCAGCAGCAGTCATGCCTGCATTTTTCAAACCTGCAGGCACCTAGCCAGTGCTGAGCAGTCTAATCTTGGAGCAGTGCATTTAAGCAGAGCAGGAAGCACTGAGCCACGCTGTTCCCAAAGAACCGCTGTGCAACAGACGAGGAAGGAGACAACGGACATGGAAGATAACAACGCACCCCTCAAGGTGTGCGGATACCCCACTGCTGAGCAAAACCAGGCCACGGCTTCTGAGCCAGACCAACCTGCGTCAGGCACAGCTAGCAGGCACTGACACAGATCTTGGAAGCAAGATTAATATGCGAAGAAAACTGAAACTTGATTTTTCTAAGGCTTTCAAGAAGAATATAAAGAATACTGTACCCGGGTAGGGAACCTACAACAAACTTCTAGTCCACCTGACCATATCAGAACTGACCAAAAGTTAAAATTACTCAGGACACTGTCCAAATTTCTCTTAAACACTGACAGCCATAGGATCTGGGTGATGAGGACATACTAACATCCAGCTATTCCCCCCAGAAGCCTACTGTCTAATTACTGAGTTAGAAATTAAGATCTTAATTCAGAAAGCACAGGAAAGTATTTTTCTATTATTACTCAGATTTGGACTAGAACCAAGTTTTTATTATAGTAAGCACTCTTTCAAGAAGCTTGGTATAGTTGATATTTAAAGTGGTTCTGACATTATTTATATCTACATTCTGTTACTGATGATTTTCTTTTTCAAACAGACCAACAGATCACAAAATACAGAATTAAATACACTGGCTTATTTTCTGCTTTTAGAGATCATTCAATCACACAACTAAGATTCCTGCTATCCTGATGCAATCCCCTTGCTCTGGAAAAGCCAAAACCAAAGAACTCATCCTTTAAGCAGCCTTTGCACTGTAACTGGGAGGCACAAGTTGTGCAGAATACAGAGCAAATATGCAAAATTCGTATTTTAGAGATTCATCTGGTATTGTATATAACATCATCTAAACATTCGTTTTGAGCTTAAGTGGTACTCATTTCTTAAGTAAATAAACCAGAACACATATACCAAACTGATTATGGATGATGAAGAATGATCTTAATTCACCCAAGCTGAGCATACTGCGGCACTGTACACGTGTTGATGCAGAATGCAGGCAACCACTTGAGCCCAACTAAAAAAATCTACTGTGAATGGAACTTGCTGAAATAATTAACTGATACCTGAACTACTTTTATTCACCTCTCTGGTTACCAGGTTATATAAACACACTTACTGCTATGGGACCGGAGGCAGTGACCACCAGCATTGTGCTTCCTGCTGCCCCTACACAGAGGCCTGGCATAACTTGCTCTAAAGAAATGTTAAGAGGCAGACACCTAAAAAAATATTTCCTAACTCCTTAACTTCACAATGCTTTTCATCACCCACCAGGTTAGCCACAAAACATATAACTTGAGAGGAAAAATGAAGTTAGTTGTGTGAGTAGTTCCACCATGAAAACCAAGTTCTGCTCTCCTGGCTTTATTAAAAACAAAAAGTGAAAATAAAACCAATCTGCACACACACACTGGAAGCACGACCTGCAAGTAATTTGAGAATTAGGAAAAAAAAAATTAGTCCTCAGTGCTGGTTGAAATGGTATCACAGAACTAACAGAGAAAAAGCCCATAAGGGACTTGATCATGTGAGAAAAATTAGACTTTGATTAATTTTAAACAGCTGGTATATATTATAGTTAATTTAGATTCAGAACTGCTAGAGTAGTCCTAGCGAAGAAAAAACATCACCCATGCTTCATGTGCCAAAATCCTGAAAGCCACAACAGAGGATAGAGAGAGAATGGACTGAGAACAGCTCTGGGGATGTTGGTGGATGAGCAGCTGAACAGAAACGTCCATCTGCAGCCCAGAAAACAATCCCCGAGCCCTGGACGGATCCCCCTGCACGAGAAGCAGTGGGGGGTGGATTCTGCCCCACTCAGGTGAGACCCCACCTGCAGAGTTGCCTCCACCCTAGGGGAACCCAGCAGAAGCAGGACGTGAAGCTGTCAGAGCAAGTCCAGAGGAGGTGACAGAGATGCTCTGAGGGCTGGGGCTCCTCAGCTCTGGATCCAGGCTGGGACAGCAGAGGGTGTTCGGCCTAGAGAAAACAGGGCTCCAGGGAGACTTCACAGCCCCTTCCAGTGCCTGAAGAGGCTCCAAGAGAGCTGGAGATGGACTTGGAACAAGGGCGTGGAGTGACAGGACAAGGGGGAATGGCTTCCCACTGCCAGAGTGCTGGGGTGAATGGGGTTTTGGGAAGGGATTCTTGGCTGTGGAGATCCTGGTACAAGTGACCCAGAGCAGCTGTGGCTGCCCTATCCCTTGAAGTGTTCAATGCCAGGTTAGAGTGAGCAACCCATTCTAGTGGAACAAGATGAGCTTTAGGTCCCTTCCAACCCAAACCAGCCTATGATCCCCTTACTATTGTTTGCAGCATATGAGATTTCACAACGTAGCCAAGTGTCAGCTGTGCTTCTTCCCCACTGCAGGTTGTGCCAAACAGCTTTAAACACACCCTCTATCAGCTTGAACAAAGATACAAGTATTTGTTGCAGCTTGAAAGCTTGCTCTTCAAACAGCACGGATATAATTTTGCTTCTAAGCCTTCCTGATGAACTGCCAACTCCATTTCTGAGATACTGACAACTTCCTTGGCAAGTTCCAGTATCTTTGTACCTCTCTAAACACCAAAGGTTTCACACACAAGTTGTTGTAGTTCTATGCTGAAATACATGTTTTCTCTTAAACATTTCTAGTTGCTGGTTGTGTAGAAAAGGAGAGAACTGCAGAACCTCACAAGGGGCAAGAAGGTGACAAGCTTCCTTGGACCTGTCCAGTTTTTAACACAGATCAGACTTCTGAGTCCTGCTAAAAAAACTCCTGGAGCTAACTCCAGGGATCTGTATGGTTATAGTACCTTCCCAACAGGCTTAGTTTTCTCTTGGTCTGGAATAATGTAGTTTTTATCAACTAGGAAGACTCCAAGAGAGGCTAAGAACTCTGTGCACAGAAGCAAGTTTTGATCTCTCTCATATCCCAGCACCTCTTCCTCCCAAATATGCTGTAGCCAAAGGTAACAAAAGCAACAGTGACTGTGACAGCAGAAGTCAAGGAAAGACAAAGGCTTGACCTGTGTGAACACTATTTAGCAGATTGTGTTATTGAACACTTGGAGCAGAGACTAAGGGTGGCTCTAAATTGCTTTGTGGGATTTCTTTAGAAAAACAATGGCAGCAAATGTCACTGGGAGCATCACTGAGCTGCACGGCAGCAGTGGGATACAGAAGAAACCAGAAGCAACAGGTAGTACCACAACACAGCTGAGGCTGGTGCTTGAAGGAACACTTCCAAGCACAGTCCTAAAAGACAATGTCCTAAAGCCTAACTTGAAACAACTTCAAGTCCTGGACTGAATGGCATTAATAACTGACTTACTATCTACAACCCACCCGTACTCCACCTTCCTCTCACTTGTTGCCATCACAGAGCAGGGCAAGACAAGCGTGACACTGCACCCTGGGACCCCGGCACGTGGAGCCTTCGGGGCCAGAGCCTCTTTCTCTCCTCGGTGCTGCCCCCGAGAGAGCCAGGCACCGCTCCAGGCTCCGTGCCAACATCCCGCACAAAATCCCAGAATCAATTAGGTCGGAAAAGACCTCCAAGATCATTGAGACCAACCTATGACCAAACACCACCTTGTCAATCACACCGTGGCACTGAGTGCCACGTCCAGTGATTGCCTGAAACCCGCCAGGGATTGGCACTCCACCACCACCCTAGGCAGCGCCTTTCAATGTCTAATCATCCCTTCTGTGAAGAAATTCCTCCAGATGTCGAGCCTGAACCTCTCCTGGCACAGTTTAAGACTATGTCCTCTTGTCTTATCGCTTGTTAGCTGGGAACAGAGCCCGTCCGCCCGCTGGCTGCACCCTCCTGCCAGGGAGTTACAGACAGAGGTGAGAACACCGAGCCCCGAGCCCTGCCGGCCGTGCAGCCCGGGCCTCGCACCGCCCCCGCCGCCGGGCCCCGGGCCCGCAGCTCCCGCCCCCGCCAGGCCGAGCCCCGCGCACAGCCCACCGCCCGTCCGGGCCCGCAGCCCCCACTCACAGCCCCGTGGTGCCGGCGGGCAGCGGCGGAATCCTCCGCGGGCCCGGCCCGCTGGGCAGGCGCTGCCGGCTGCAGTCCAGCAGGCCGCGGCGGCACGAGCAGGGCGCGGCGCAGGGCTCGGCGTCGCCCGCCCGCGCACACAGCGCTGCCGCCGCCAGCAGCAACATCAGCGGCCGGGCCCGCGGCAGCGCCCCGCGGGCGGCCCGCACGGCCGGTCCCGCTCCCCGCATCCCCGGCCCGGCCGCGCCGCCCCGCCCGGAGCCACCGCAGCGCGCAGGCGGCGAGGGGCGGGGCCACGCCGACCGCAGGCGGGGTTAGACGGGGCGGGGCGTGCACGGGGCAGGGCCCGCGGTGATCCCGCCCAGCTCGGGGCGGTAAATCGGCTGGGAGGCAGCGAAGGGCGGAGCCAGGGGAGCGAGGCACCACCTCCAACCCCGCCCCTCCCCGCCCCGCCCCGCCCCGCCCCGCCCCGCCCCGCCCCGCCCCGCGGGGCCCTCTCGGCGCAGGGCGAGCAGGGGCAGGGACAAGGCGAGCACCGCCGACCGCACCCTCGGCCTGCAGGGAGAAGAGCCGGCGGTGCCACCACAAGCCCCTCCCTCACCTTCAGTCTGAAGGTGTAAGGGGCAGGGCCAGGAGAGGGTGGGGCGAGCACAGGCCCCACCCAGTCGCATAAACAATTGTTTTGTCAATGGCAGGGGTCAGATGACCCACTGTTGTCCCTTCCAAGCTGACCCATCTTGTGTGCCCACACAGTGGACGTAGGGGGGCTCTGGAACCCATTTGCCCAGGCAGGGCTAGTGCTATACACAGAACACCTCCTGTGTGCCCAGGATTACCCGCAGGTGGTTCAAAGCCCAGCCCTGCTGACCGTGCTAAGGTGGGCACAGCCCTTGCAGAGCAGGTAGCAGTGACATACCCGGGGGTACAGCTGAAACGACCCCGCTGGAGGTAATTCCACCCCAGCCATCAGTGTCAGTGTGGTTTAAAATAGAGGAGGCACTCGATCCCTTTCCTGTCCCTGGCTGGGACAAGAGAGATGTAGTGGTCAGGGACTTGCCATGGAAGGACTTGAACAACTCCCTGAGATGAGGAATCTCCCCTTCCCCAGCACAGGTTGACCCTGGATCCCTACGATAGGTGCAGGAGGCTTTGCTGCAGCCCAGCCCTGCTCATCCCCTCGGGCCACTCTCCTCTCCCAGCACCTGGACTGCTGCCTTGAGCATTCAGAGGGGAAGCCTGGGATGCTGCTACAGAAGCAGGAGGTCCCCGCTCCTGCACGAGCATCGTTGGCTTGGGCATGCCTCCCCGGCTGGGTGACGATGGAGACTCAGCGCATCCCATTGCTGTCTGCAGCTTCCACGGTGTGTCCTCCACGGCGAGATGCTCCGCAGACTCCAGCTCAGCGTGGTTCTCTCCTTCCCGGCGCTGAGCGGCAGCGTGGGAAGGCTGAGGCTGTGCTGGAGCTGTCTTCGCCACTGGATGGCACACGAGCCCCAGCAGAGGAGCCGGGGTGGCCTCGGCGTGCTGAGCAAAGCGCTGTCGGCTGCGGGCTGGGGGTGCCGGGGGCTGCTGAGAGGTGCGGGGGGTGCCAGGAGGGGCTGGCAGGTGCTGGGCTCCCAGCCCCTCAGCTCTGCTCCCTCCACGCCGCCCTCGCTGGCGGTGGCTGCCTCGGAGCGGGACTCTGATCTTGGCTGAACAGCATCTGCCGCCCCTCCGGCTGGGCGTCCAGCCGCTCCCCAGGAGCACGCAATTTTCTTCCTGACCAGCACTCCCTCCAGGTAAGAGTGAGCTCACCTCCCTGCTCCTCGCAGGCTAGAAATTCAGGGAGGCTTTTAAACCTGCTGGCCTTGACGAGCATGGCCCGAAATGAACTCTTTATTTAATACCGTTCTTTGTGCCAATGACACTGTTGGAGGGCAGAGGGTGCCAGCCTGGCCAGTAACTGACAACACAAACTCTTCTCTCCCGCAAATCCCTGAACAGCCACTTTTCTATCTGCCCCCGTTGCCCTTTCAGCCCTGCTCCTATCAGCACAGAGGTACCTTTGCAACCCTTTCCTCACTGGGACATCTCCACCAGCATCCAGGCAATGTGGGGTACCCAGTGCTGCGGTGCTAGTATGGGGCAGTGCCAGACTGCTCAGGTTGTGGCTCTGCCCTTGGGTCACCCTGCCCCGGCTTCTGCCTGGTGCTGCCACCTCACCAGCTGTGCTGCAGGTCCCTGTGGCCTGGCTGTGCGCAGGAAAGTGAGCGGGCAGCCAGAGGAATAGACAGGTTGTCTCTCTGCTGCCCTTGGCCCCATTGTTCTCCCAGGCCACCGTGTCAACAGGAGCTGGAAGAGGAAACAGGGGCTAAGGAGATACCAAGACCCCTGCTGCTCAGGGAAAGATAAGGAGGGAGGGGGCATTTACAGACCGTCAAGGGGTGGTGGATGCAGGAGGTTCCCCTGTGGTGCAGGAGAGGGACAGCATTGTGTCCCCAGACAGCTTTCCATATACCATGCTGAGTGTGGGCAGTGACTGGGGATGTATGGGATGCTCAGGTAATGGTTTAAACCAGACGTTTAAAAAGATGGAAGGGATTTGCTTGTGAAGCTTTGGAGAGGACTGGGACTGTGGGGAGGACTCCATCACCCACAGACTCTCCTCACGGCACAGAGATGGCTGGGCTCTGGCTCTGGTTCTTGGAATGTTCTTGTCTCCTCCAGTCCGTTCCCAGGGTGTTTGCACCCAGAGCCCTGAGGGGCGGGATGCAAATGGGCGATCCTGGTTATGTCTGCCATGGCCCCAGTATCCAGGCCACTGCACTTCCTGGGAGGAAGGGATGCGTGCCAGGTGGCACTGCTGCCTATCCCAGAGACCCCCGGGATGCAGCAGTCTGCTGTGCACCTGCTCCAGGAGCAGGACACTAACCTTCCCACATCCACTCTGACAACAAACCAGGACTGAACTTTGAACTTTGGCCTTGAAAGGGGTGACAAAGCCCAAAGAGCAGCAGCGGTGGGCCTGGCCAGGGCTCACAGGTCTTGCTTGGAGCACAGACGGGAGACGCTCCCACTGCCACAATCTCCTTCCTGGCTCTCAGTCCATGGGTTTGGTGGCCAACGGACCACCACTCTGCTGATGGGCAGCTGCCAAGGAGCTGGACCTCTCCAAGTGCAGCACCTGCATGTCTTTGCAGACACCCGCTGTCTGTGTGGGAGCCAGAGCTGAGCCTTGGCACTTCCAGCCATGTGTGCTGGAGGTAGGCACTGGTGCCTTGTCCAGTCCTGCAGGTTTGTAATCGTGTCAGCTCAGGGTCACATTCACAATGTTGTCAAAAGCCTCCAACACCCCCACAGCCTTCCGGGCCTGAATCATCTAGTTCTTCCCAGGAACAGTAAGGAGATCTCCAGGCCTGTTTTTCCAGGGAAATCACTGAGACACAATAGCATCTTCAGCTGGAGCCTGGCTTGGCTCCACTGACATGTTGCCAACACCTAGAGCCCTTCCTCTCCCTCCCAGCAGCTTGTTTCCTTCAATGTTTATAGGTCAGCTGGAGTCAAGAGAGCTCATGAGCAGGAGCATGGCCCCAGGAGCTTCCCAGACTCTTATGGACTAGCAACAGGCTGGGATGGAGATGGGGAATGCTTCAACAGCACACAGATGGTTTGGGAATCCCTGCATTTCAAGGGTGATGCAGGGCCAGTTCAGAGATGATGGAGTTGACTTGCAGCAAAAGTGAAAGGTGCAAGTCTTCATAAAGAAGGTCCATGAAAAGAAAATTAGTAATATTTTAATATTAAGCACTGTGTTATATCAAACAATAAAACAGAAGGGTTATTTTGTAACTTTTAAGATTTACGTTCTCACCATCAGACAGATCAAGGGATTTCCTAGGGAATTTATATGAGGAAGATTTTTGGAACATACATTTGTGATGCTGCTCTATTGGGGCACTCAGACTATGATGCCAATCACATCTTTTGCTTGTGGTGACTCAGCATTATTTCCAATGCAGGAACCAACCTGCACATCTGTTCTCTGGTGTGGAAAAATGCCAGATCGAGGCAAGGAGACTGTGACCTCTCCAGCATCCCTGGTAGACCACTAGGTATGCCCAGTTCAGGGGGAGGTGAAATGCAAAAGCCACTTCCTGGTCCCTTGCTGCTGATAGGTCCCAGAGGACACAAGGATCAGGCTCAGGAGCCACAGCCACACAGCAACTGAGCACCAGTGTGAGCATGAGGCCTTTGCCTGCCACCCATCTGCCCTGCAGCCGCAGCACGTTCCAGCACTGCTGTGGCAGGAGCTCCTGGAACTAGCATGGGATCCAAAGAGCACACCGACGTCAGAGCCAGGACAAAGTCTGTCAGGACACCGAGAGGTGTGAAAGGCAAAGTGCTGTCACGTGTGCCTGATCCACGTGACTGCCAGCGCAGGACGTCGCGCTCAGCGCCTGCCCCATGCTCTGCACCGGCAACACATGTGGGGCCAGGGGATGTGTCCCACCATACAAGCACAGGAGCAGGGAGAATCATCCATTCCTGTGGCTACTGAGTACCTGGGACATGCTGTGTGGTGTGTCCCAAGACAATCCTGGTCCCCTGGAATGACTGCGCCAGTCCCTGGCAGGGTGCAGGGCTGAGTAAGTGCATGTGAGGTGCCCACGCACCCCAGCCAGGGCATCGCCTTTCAGGGGGCTTTGTCCACACCATCACTAATAATATCAAGGTGTTCTGCCAAGTTCCTTCCAGCAAACCTATGAGTTCATTCAAAGTGACAGGGGACCTGATTTATTATACTAACGAGCCAGCGATAAATAAACATGACCTGAGAGAATCCCAGTCCCACAATTCCATTCTTGTTCGGCTCCTTGGGGGAGATGAAAGGTTTCCTACAATTTCCCAGTGCTACCCAGAATCTCCCCTACTTGATCTGCCAAAGCTTTCTCTTGCTGTCGAGCCTGGCATTTGATTGAATTGACAGAAGCGGCTTATTAATTGTACTAATGAGGGGCTCAGCAATATGGAGCGGTGGAGAGAGTCCAGTGTGGCTAATAAAATGCTCAAAGCTGAGCAGAGCATAAGGTCACCGTGTTGCCAGGCTACTGGCTAAGCTGCCTGGAAAACGAATATGTGAACCAGTAGGTGACTCTGGGAAAAATATTGCTCCAGAACTCACATAATTAATAGGACAGTGATGCTTTATTTTCTTAGGAAGAATATAGAGCAGGGAGGGTGTGAGTGCGCAGGCATCACAACTGAGTGGTTGGGGTGGCTGGGGGCTGCGGGAGCTATGCTGGGGGTGAGATAACAGGGTCTCCTCCTCTCCTGACCTTTTCCCAGCAGCCATTTACTCCTCCTCACAGACATGCAGGAGCCCAGAGCTGGGGTCCAGGAGAGGCCTGAGGAAGATGTCCACAGTGGGACAGTTTGTATGGCCTGAAGGGAGATTTTGGATATCTGGTAACAATAAGGGAACTGCCCTGTGTTTGACCTGAGCTGGTTTCCCAAATACCACTGCAGGGAGAGATAAACAAGGCTAATTAGAACTAACGATAACTGTAAATTTGGCAAGGGGATGTTCTCGGGATCTCTGATCTCTTGAGACAGTAATTCCCACTGGGAGTTTACCACACAGCCCCCAAGGGTTTATAGCAATAAACAGGAATATTTTTGCTCCACTAGGAAGGAAAAAGGAAAAGAAAAGGACAAATACTGATCTTAATCTCTTTATTTGCAACTAGTTTTGTAGCCCCCCATTCAAGTTCTCCAAATTGCAACTCACCAGGGGAGCTTATTCTCATACCAGACTGTTATCTGAGCAAAGCCCTGGAGCACGAGCGTCTGCCTAAAGCAAACACTGGGAAAAGGTCATTAATCTTTCAGACTCGTGTGGGACTTGCAGCTGTGGCACTGGGGGCTCCCATGTGCCCCCTGTGCTGTCTAAGAGGCTTCATGGGCTTCCAGCTCTGTGCTGGGAAATGTCAGAGAGGTCCCTGCACACAAAGGGATCTCCAGGGGTCTGGAGTGTCCCCCCCAGCACAGAGCTGCAGGCCACTGTGCCATGTACTGGGTGGGTGCTGACATTTTTTCCTGCTCTATCAGCATGAACAGCTTTTCAATCTGCCATCAGGTGGGCTGGGATTGCCTTTGGGAGAGGTGGGTTGATGTGGCTGCAGTGGCCAGAGAGTGGCCACTGCTGGGCCATAGAAAAAATACTCAGACAATTCAGCAGAAAGGTCCCTTACAAAATCCATCATGGTAATATCAGGAGAATGAGGCAACGTGACAGAAATGGCTTTGCCTGGAGATGGGATCATGGAAGGTGTATCCATCTAAACAGAGAGGCCCACGGAGCTTCTCTAACTGCTGTGGGTGTCTCTGGCTGTATGGAGCTGGATCCTGGCCCTGCTCCTGGCCATGGACTGGCTCCTGGGGAGGTGCTGGCTGCTGCCACACTGTCCTGGGATAAGCCAGCTGCAGTTCCCCACATTCCCAACACCCATGGGGCGTAGAGGCAGGCAAGAGCACAGGGTGCCCCAGACCCACATTCCTGAGGCATGGTGGTAGGGCTTGGGCATCACCTTCAAGGTGGCAGAATGGGAGCAGAGGTGGAGGGGCAGGAAGGGAGAACAGGCAGCCTCTCTCCATGCTGTGCCTTGGCCCCCGGGTGAGAAGGTGATGGAGAGATGGGAAGTGTGGGAGGAAGGACAGGACACGCTCCAATTGCCTGTGTGCCATCCTGCCAGATCCCGGCAGGCCTCCTCGTGCTGGCACTTCCCTTGGGCTGCAGTCTCATCCCTGGCCCCATGGCTGCCTATCCCACAGCTCCCTGTCCCACGTGGCTCTCTGCTGTCCCAAAGACCCGCCAGCCCTTCCCTCCCAAAGTCTTTGCTTCCTGTCTCTGGAAGCCAGTGGATCTGAGGCTCAGGCTTCCAAGGCAGAAAAGCAATTTCTTCCCCTGCAAATTGTCCCTGTTTTGTTTTGTTTCCTGAAGCCAGGGATGCTGCCACTGGGGCAGCTCACAAGTGCTGTGGTGGCTCTCCCTGGCACCCAGGCCCACCCTTGTAAGTATGAGCCGTGTGAGCTCTGCCCAAACCTTCACATGGATGGGAGTGGGAGCCAGGTGCCTTTCCCAGGGAGTTGCCTGCCCCCGGAGCTCAGCAAGTGCGAGCCTGCCAAGCAGAAAGCTGCAGCATGGAGGGTGAGTGGACAGCGCAGCAGTAGAGAGCAGGGCCAGAGTTAGGGTTCCTGGGCTCTGGTATCCAGATGGGGACACAGCCCCAACCTCAGCATGGCCTCAGCTCTGTCTCAGGTGGGGTTCTGGTTTTCTTCAGACGGAAATGGGTGATAGTAATCACCTGCTCACCCCAGAGATCCATGCCTAGGGTCACAGCTTCTGAAACCTCACCGAAACTCATGCAGCACTAAGGATGTACTGAGGTGCAGACTCTGGTCCATGGATTCTGACATGTAAGTGGGAGTTTTGTCTGAATTCCCCCACAAGGGAAGTGAAACTAAAGTTTTAGTGGTGTGAAGGCTCTGCCAGCACTGATGCAGCCTGCTGTCCTGCTGCCTGGGGCCTGGCAGACCATTCCACAGTATGCTGCTCTCAGTCCCGCTGCCCCTGCACTGAGGATACTGAAGGCCCCTCTGCCAAGTTCCTCTGCCTGGCTCCTCTCGCCAGCTTGAAATTCACTTGGGAAAAAAATACTTAGACTAACAAATAACAACCCTGGCAGCTGGCCAGTGATTCAAAGGCTCCAAAAACGAAGCTGAAATTTGCAGCTGGCCACACTCCCTGTCTGACTTGGCAACAGCGCTGGTGTCTGAACACCTGCCAGGGCCAGGAGCGATCGTGGCGCCCGCAGTGGAGCGCGCCGAGCTGGCCGCGGGGCATCGTGCGTGCCCTGGCACCGCTGCTGGGCCGCCGAGCGCGGCTGTACCTGTGCCCCGGGCTTTATTCTCACAGAAAGGGATCTTCTGGCTCCTGAGAGCAGCTCTGCCACGACAAGGAAAATGAACTGGAAAAAAAAAATGTTTGCAAACAACACTGCTGCTATGGGAGGCAGGGTGCACGCCAGAGCTCTCTGGGTTCAACACGGCAGCGTGCTCAGCACTCCCGCATGCTGTGGACCTGCAGGCAGCCAGACTGGGCCTTTGCCACACCCTGGGCGGGCGGGTATCTCTGCCTGAGCCAGCTGAGCAGCGGCTCAGCAGGGACAGGTGCTGCTGGGGTGGTGAGGGAGCCAGGGCTGGCTGGGCAGGGGGGTCAGGGCAGTGCTGGGGAGCAAACAGGCGACTGTGAAAACACAGCAGAGCCTGGCAGAGGGTCAGGACTCCTGCAGAGAAACACAAACCTTGATAATCTTAAATGACAGAGAGGAGGAGGCAGAGAGGTGCAGGGGACTGGAGGAGCCAAACAGGAGGCTGTTGGAAGGGCAGGGCACTGGACTGCAGCCCCTTGGCCTCCCCATGCCCAAGAAGGGGTGTCGTGTGGAAAGGTAATTGGATCCTGGGATTTACTGAATGATACTGTGGATTATTTCACAACCATCATGTCACAGTGTAATCTCGTTATGGCATTACACAGCCCTGTGCACGTGCAGCCCTACTGGGGCCATGGCTGGTGACACAAAAAGACCTGCCTGGGATGCGCGTTTGCTGAGGCTTGATCTGAGACCAGACCGCAGAGGAGGGGTCATTTAATCAAGGGTGACTGGTGACAGCTGAGACCTGGGATTTTCCAAGGCACACAAGAGGCTGGGACAGGGTGCTGGGGCTTTGTGACAGAGAGCTGAGCCCCTGGGCAACCCTGGCAGGTGGCAGTGTGGCCATTCTGCCCTGGTGGTACTGGGGCTGAGGTTCTTGCTCCCAGCATGGGCTCCTGGGGCAGAGGCAAGAGGCAGTCACACAGCTTGGAACGCAGCAGAGGTGCTGGGCTGGTTCTGAAAGAACTCAGACACTTAGAGGGAAATTCTCCATCCTGGGAGACTTGAGCAGGTCAGGGCATCCCACAAAGCAAAGGGGTGCTGCAGGGTACCTGGAAGCAGTGTCTGCAGCTGCCACTAGCCCTACGACAAATATCTTCTGTGAGCCCAGACCATGTGCCTCCCCTCCTGCTCCCTGGACCGCAGTTGGCTGCTTTTGCAAAGCATAACAGAGGCAAATCCCGTCTCTGAGACAGTGGAAACACAGCTCACCCCCGCGAGGTGTTTAAGAATAGCAGATGAGCCAGGACAGGCAAACAGCCTCGACCACAGCTTCCTGCCACAGACCCAAAAAGATGGAGCTGAAGGAGTCTCTGTGTCTCTGCACTGGAGCATTTGGAGCCAAATGGAGACTCACGGTGATGCTCGAAGAGGAGGGCAGAGGTCTGAGAGCTTGGCCCACCTGGGCTGGTGCCTGAACCCCCAAAGACAGAGGGGTGTAAGGAAATTCTGTCATCCTCCTCCTCCCTCGTCTCTCCAGCTCAGGACAGGGAAATAAAAATCACAGGGCAGCATTGGGAGCTGCCCCCACCCAAGCCATGGCACTGGGCACTGTGTGATTAATCATGTTTGCTGCTTGTGCCCTAATGAACTTCCACCCAGAAGGTAAGTATTTGTATCCGGCAGCAACAGGCTTAATCAAAAACAAGCTTTTTGAGGTTTTTTTAGTTTGTGCCCTACTGAAACGTGGAAATCTGAAACACTGCAGATCAACTAACTCTCTCACAGCAGCTTTCTAGCAGGTTAACTTTGAACTGGGATGACAACAAATTATCTGCTAAACACACAAGTGGAGGGAGTTCAGTGACAGTCTGTCTGACTTGTCTTTTGCTGCTCCCGTAAAATCAAATATTCAGTGACATTTTGTATCACTCAGTTTTGTTCCTTTAAGCTTGTAAACCAGGGAAAGGGTAGCAGTGCCTTTATCCTAAGATGAAGCATGACCTCCTGCTTTAAAACAAGAGCTGGCTTTATTTATCCCCAAGCTGGGCTCAGGGAATAACAGAAATGTTTGTTGTCCCACAAAAGACTGGCTTATCAGCTATTATTAGAGAGGTAATGGCAATTTAGAAGGAGCTTATTAGGCACATTTAACCCCCTTCTCTGATTATGGAATCTCAGGGATTTGTAACTGGGGTTGTTGCAACTATTTTCTGCTGAAGGTTTTTGGAGCCAGCACGGTGCACGCACCCTGTGCCTATGTAGCTGTCAAGCCATGGGTGGTTGTGGCACCATGATGGATCAAAAGTCAGTTCATGAGGCACCTATCCAGTTGAAGAAGTAGTTACGGCTTGCACAAAAGACTCATTAAATTGCTTTATGTAATTCCTCCTGCCTGCAGAGCTCAGTCACCAGAGTGTGTGCAAACCCAACACAAAACAGCATGTGGAGAAGGCAGGACTGAATTTGCCAGTGAGAGCTAGTTTTGGTGGACACTTCATAGTGTCCAAACCTTATTTCCAATAATGCAGGAAGACAGGACTTGGGCTCTGTAAATATATTTTCTTTCCCAAAACAACCTTCTTTCTGCTCACCACTATGGACAACACTATTTCAGAGAGAAGAGGTGGACCTGATCTAGTATGTGGCATCTCTGCCTGTTGTGGGGAGGTGTGGGAATGGAATTATCTGGAAGGTCCCTTCCAACCTGAATGTTTCTATGATTCTATGACGACCTGCAGAATGGGCAGACCAAGTAGGGCGAGTGGGCAGAGTGGGGAGACCATCCTAGTGGGATGGGGTGGGAGGAAGATGCTGACAAGTGGTGCATGTGGCAGTAAAGTAGCAGCTGCCCAAGGACAAATCACCTGCATCTTGACCTGAGCTTGGCTACTGGCAGGGCATGAAAACCCATCTCCCTGGCAGCAAAAGGCAAAGTCCCCAAAAGCTGTTCTGGGGCAAGGGCTGCCTCCATTATCAGTGTACTTTGGTGGTGTTGGACTTAGGCCTGTGTTTGTGCAGGGAGAGCACCTGACCCACTTCACAAAGAGCTGTTTCCAAGTGAGCCAACCATGGCCGCTGCTTCTTGCTCCCTTTTGCCCAGGGTCAGAAATGATGCTGAGTTGGGCCCTAGGAGGGAGCAGAGCCTGCAGGGTGTTCTCCCTGCTCAGATCTGGGGCCCTCTCCCTGTCAGCAGCAAGCCTGTGTCAGGGCATGCCCCTTGTCAGGGCAGCAGTGAGCTCCTCTCCGGGGATCTTTCCTCCAAACAAGCACGGTCAAAGCAAGCCGGGGGACAGAGGTTTTCCTGACATTGTCATTCCAGGTTCTTTGGGAACAGAACAAGAGGAGTTTTGGAAAAGGGCAGCACAAATACGTATTTACACATGCACACAATAGGTTGTGCGCTCACAGTGTGGGATGGGAGCACACCGTGGCCATCCTGCCACTGGACCCTGCCAGCAAGGGGAAGATGGAAACAGTGACACACTCAGCCACGAAGAAACTGCCACTGCTGGTTCTCCTGTCTCCCCTGCTCACCTCCATGCAGCCTGATGGGCTGGGGGCTGGGCATTCGAAGAGACAGGCAGCTGCACAGGCTGGGGCATTGCTGGCAGTGTGGTGCAGGTCCCACTTTTCTGTCTCTTTTCATTACTGATGGCCAAGCTCCCCTGAGATGATGTAGGACCAAAAATGTCAAGTACTCCAGAGAGAAGCCTGGCTTTTTGCAATATTCCAAGAAAACAGCCGCTAGAGATGCTGCAAAGGAGAAACAGAACTGGAGCACAGCCCAGAGCTCCAGCTCATCCACATAGTGATACTACCCCGAGCTCACTGAAGGTAGCATCCTCTCAGAAGCAGCCCAGTCAACAAACACATCAGCAGTGAAAACTAAAGAAGCATTGTGTGGAGAGGGAGAAGTGCTGAAGCCTGTTTGGAGATCAAGAGACATGGCTAGGAAAGCCACCAACCTCTTGACAGCCAGGGATCATGCAGGGCAGGCTGAAACCAGAAGGCAACAGCCTCTCTGGGCAGGGATACAATGGGGAATGAAATACAGGTGACCATTTCAAATGAATGTTATTGACATATGAAGTTATTTGGTGCAGGATATGGTTAAATTATTTGCTGAGCCCCCACCTTTTCCTCCCCACCCCAAGAACAGGAATAGAGTCATTAAAACAGCATGTTCTAGGACAGCAGAGATCCCACGGGAGAGCTGGACGCAGCAAGGACACCCACTGCTGTGGCCTGACCCAGTACCCTCGCCTCTTGCCTCAGGGGTCCGCAGCTTTTGGATAAAGATGATCCCAGCATCTGATGTATGTAGCAGAACAGGATCTTGTGCTGGTCAGACCGGTTTGGGTGACCCCAGCTTGAAGACAACACTAGTGTGGCTCGGATGCAGTTAGGTGTTCATCTAGCAGCATCACCTCTGTGTCTTCTCCATAGTGATGCTCCATTCCAGTGGGCTGTCACTCCCTGGGGTGATACTCACCCACCAAGCTCCTCGTGCTAGAAGAAACACCAGCCCCTTCCCCTGCCTGCATGGATGCACTGGCAGCACTGGCTACAGACCCTAAAGGATGAGTTACCTGCTTGAGTGAGGACTGGTGCTGCCAAGACATGCTTTTCAGGCAGCCAGCACTCGGGAAACAAGGAAGGAGAATGTGGAAAGAGCAAGTCACTGCATTGGGAACATATGGGATAGCAATCATATGGGAAGGACAGCAGCCCACACACTCCTCGAAGAGAGAGCAGAGACCCTCGTAAGTGAGTCCTTACAGAGCATTGAATTAGTATTGGAAAAAGGACATTGAACAGCCTCACCTTCCTCTGGCCCAGGAATGGAGGGGCACGAGGAACAGAGATACTATTTCTTGTGCCAGGTTAAGTTCCTTGGCCAAAGGTGGTGTGCTTGTGCAGGCTGTAGCATGAGGGGCCCATTGAACAGAACCAGGGAGCTCTTACCCCAGAGCATGAGGAAGAGGCACAGTGCAACGGACAAGGGAGGACTACAGCAATGGTGACATCTCAACTTTTGCCACGTGGTCTCCATGTGATCAAGGATCCTTTATTTCTAGGCAAGCTCTCCAAGGAAAGGATGCTTCTGGCAGCAAAGAGCAGGAGTGGCAGCTTCCAGGATGCAGCTGGAGCCAGCACAGGCTTCTCTTAGGCAGGATGCAGCAAAGCCAGGTCAAAGCAAATGCAGCAGGCAAAGCTCTCTACAGGGCGTAGTTGCCCTCTTCCCATCTGGAACAGCCGGACCAGCTGACTTGCTGCCACTTGCCTCTGACTGCCACCACTCCACGCCATCCTCCTCACTCCTTCTCCCCTGGATCTCCCAGGGAGGTGGCAGCCCCTTTTGGTCAGGGCTCCTGAGAAAGACTTCAGGAGATCATCCTCCTTCTGCTGGCCTCACATCATCTCCTGACCCAAATCACTGTCTCACCACTCACTTGTCATACAGTGCCCCAACAGCCGATTTTGATAAGGAATTACCTCCACTGCCACCAGGTAACAAATATGGGGCTCTTCATGCTGGCAAATGCAGGTCTCTCTGACGTGGCCACAAGTGTCAGGATCCAAGGGGGATTGCTGGGGACACACAACCTTGTTAAGTGCATCACTGGGGCACATGTGTGAGCCTAACACAGGCGGCAACGGAGCAGCAATGGGAGCTCAGACAGGTAAAAAGTGTTGACCTAAACGAGCATAAAAATGAACACAACCACAGAAGTCTTCCATGGTGTTAGTGGCCATTTTGAACATCTTAGCAGGCCCTTTCTTTCTAAGGCAGATTATTTTCTAAACAATGACGGAGGCTGTTACACCAATATACCCCTGAACAATGTCATACCTATATCATCCATGAAGGAGAACTTGCACATTCTGTGAGGACAGTGATCTGATGCCTTCTACTCTGCTTCCATTGTCATGGGGTAAATTCAGAGCCTGGAAGCTTAGTTGAAGTCAAATGTCAATCCAAATGTTCAGAAAATCCTTTTCCAAAGCCTAGTCAGGAAACTAGGATGGATATCTCAATAGAACAGACCCTCCCAAGAGATTTCCAATAATTCCTGGATTTGGACTCATGTTGTTACTTCTCTTATCAAGCAGGACATGTGTATTCATGACAGATGAGGACTAGACTTCTGCATCTGCTAGAGACATTAATTCCAAGAGAAATAAGAACTAATTATTATGTTTTGAGAGGTCCTTAATGTTTAGAGTGGAACACAGAAAACCTGATTTTGTACTGCTCTGCTGAGGCCTCTCTCACATTCTGGAAATTAAATAGTTTGGCTGTCCCGGATGCTGACCTTGATTAGTGTCCACCACAAATGCAGTCAGAAGCACGACTGCAAGGCTGCTTAGTGTTGCTTTTCAAGGACAGCTTTGTTGCCCAACATCCTGAAACAATATCCTGTTTTCCTCACAAGAAAAAAATTCCTAATAGGATTAATATTAAATCCGTCTTTTAAATGAGACAAAAATGCAGCAGCACAGAGCAGGGAGGACTCCTTCCCATTTTCAGTAAGACGGAGAAGCAGCAGGAGCAGCAGGAACAGGAACAGCAGAGATGTCCTGCAGCTTCTCACCTGCCCTTCCAGCCCATCACTGCTCTGGCAGCTCTCTGCTCAGTTGAGCTCTGCCATCCCCAGCCTCTTGTTTTGCATATTACTGTAAAACCCACATTGCACATCAGTACCAGATGAAGGACATGCTCTCTGGCTTCCCACCAGCACTGGGTCTTCTCAAAGAAAACTGGAAGACCATGTTCCACCTGGGATTCTCCACAGCACTTCCAGCTGCTCGTCCCCAGCAGTGCAGAGCACTTGAGCCTGGGTAGGATCTTCACAGCAGAGCCAAGCGCCGCTTGGAGTTTGATCCAAAATTGCCCCTTTGAATTGTTATTTATCTTGTTTAAGCAAAACAGAGTGCAGGCCTCTCCCTGCTCAGTCACACAGGAACAGATGGATCAAGAGATGCTCCCACCCACTCACTCTTTTGGGCTATGGTGTCTCACCTCAGAAGTGGGTGAAAGAGTTGGTTGTGGTCCCTGGCCTTTTGTTGAATGCACCTGGTCCATTCAATGCCTCAACACGCTCAGGGTACACCCGTGACCATGCTTGCTCTGATGGAGGAGCAGTGGTTCCTTTGATATGGAAGCACTTGCACCTCCTCACAGCTGCTCCATCTCCATCTGTGGACTGTCACAGTTTATTCCCTTCTTTTCCTTCCCTGACTCATAGTTAAACTACACCACTCTTCTTCTGGATGTAAAAAAAAAAAAAAAAAAAAAAAAAATTAAAAAAATTTGGAGCATTAGACATGCAACCCAGAAGCCAAATAGCATCGTTAGGCTTTGGGAGACAGCAGCCAGAGAAAAACACTCCCAGGTAACAGTCCCTTTGTGCAGGACTTGGGGCACGTGGGGAGTGAAGAACATGGGACGCATGGCTGCCACAGGCTGGTTTGCATCCAGAGTTAAGGAGCTGTGTGGGATGGGAATATGCTACCAGCAAGGACCTCTCCCACACAGCGAGGTGCTTGGCACACACAGCCCGGGACTGTGCAGAACCAAACTGTGAGTGAAATGGTGAGAGCAACCAGCTCCTTCACAACCCCGGGGACAAAGGCCCAGCTGAAATAACTGTGATCCACCACAAATGTCCCCCGGCAGGTTCCTTACCTTGATGGGAGCACAGCTGCCAGCGAGGGCTGGCGACGCTAAGAAATGTTGTGGCGAACACAAAAGCACAATCATCAGACAATGGATTTCAATTTTAATGGATTTTTAAATGCTGACGGGTTTTAATACAGACATTGTGCAGCATTCTGCACCTGGAGGGGTCCGAGACTCCCGGGAGTGAGGTCAGGGCCCCCGGGAGCAGGGCCAGCAATCTCACACGTGGGGTCAGGACTCTCGGGAGCGTGCCCAGGACGCCCGGGAGGGATTGGGGCCCGGCAGCGAGGGGCAAGCGGACCCTCTGTTCCTGCCCAGCGAGTGGAACTCTTGCGCCGAGTCACTCCGTGGGACAAGTTCAGGGAAGTCCCGCGCTGCCGCTGCGCCGGGCAGTGTCATCCGGCGCGGCCTCCGGCACAGCCGGCTCCCGGCACGGCCGGCCCCGCGCCCCGTCCCGCCGCCGCCGGGGCCCGCAGGGTCGGGCGGTACGTGCTGAGGCGCACGGCCCGGCCCAGCGCGGCGGCCGCGGGGCTCCTGGGGGCGGGCAGGGGTCGGGGGGCCCGGCGCGCGGCGCGTGCGGGGCGGAGCTCGGCGGGGCACGCCCCGGCCTCGCGCCCCTCCGCCCTTATAGCGGCGGGGGCGGGGGCGGCCGCACTCGGCGGCGGCGGCACCCGCAGGTAGGTGCGGGCGGCCCACGTGGCGGGACGAGACGGGCGGGCGAGCGAACGAGGTGGGGGGGCTCGGGGTTCAGGCGCCCGGCTCTGGGAGCCCCACGAGCTCTGGCGGCTCCGCGCTACCTGGGGCCGCCGCTCCTGGCCCGGCTTGAGAGGTCCTGGAGCGGATGATGGTCCTGGGCCGTTCTTGAGGTGGGGGGGCCGCCCCCATGGCCGGTCATGCAGCCGGTGCGTTCGGTGGCCGGTTGGTTCCACAGCAGCGTTTCTGGCTGTGTTGGAATCGCCGCTTCGGTCTCCGCCGCCCCCGGTCTGAGGGGGGAGCCATGTTTTGTTCCCGCTCTGCTATGGCCGCGTGGTGAGCAGTCCACAGTGCCCCGGCTGCCCTCGGCCCTCGCTCGCTGGCAGCAGCGCCCTGGGCTCGGGATTGCCCTGGCCTCCTTCTCCCGGCGAACAGTGAGGATGAATGGTGGTGGCCTCGGGGGGCCCGAATAGCCCATTTGCCCCGAGGTGGGGGTTCCCTGTTCCGGGGAGCTCCTCGTTCCCTCTGCCCGGCCCCTCAGGCTGCTCTCCCAGCGTGTTTGTGGGGCTTGCGGGGGAGTCCCTGCGCTATCTGAAGGTGCTTGATAAACGCTGGGGCTCAGGCAAGAGGTGATCACTGTGTGTTTGGCTCTTGATAAAGGCAGGAAGCTGCGTGGGAACCATGTCCTGGGAGTGGGTCTTCGGTATGGGGGTGCACTGCATCGCGATGCTGCCCGCACCAGCCTTCAGGTGATTTCTCTTGGCAGGTGCTCGGAGCTGGACCTCGGGCATTCGAGGCTGCTCAGGTCTGATTCACCCAAGTCCTTCAGCACCGTAATCCCCTGCTGCCTGCGATGCCGGGATGGTCTGCGGAACTAAGCTCTGGCTCCAGGAGAGGCGCCTTTAGTGCTTGTTTCTGCCTTGCTCAGGGAGGAGGTGGTAGTAAGGTCTCGATGGCCCCATACATGTTTGGGGTGTGCATCTTTCCTCCGGCGTGCAAATTATTCAGCCAGTGAGGCGTTGTGATGACCAGCAGCAGAAAGCTGGGGCTGCTGGAGTTCACTGGTGGCCGCTGGTCGCTTACACTCGCTGGGCAGCAAGGGGCTGTCAGAATGCTCCTAGAGCCAGCACTTACCAGCGCTGGTCCTGGGGTCTGCTCTGGTTGAAGCCTAGTGGCCTGTGGCAGGTGTTTGCTGGCCCCAGGGTGAGACACCTGGGGAGCTCAGTGGGACTGGGCTCCAGACGTGCCACTGGAGTGAGTGTTGCAGGTCGGGCAGGAGTCCTGCAGCTGAAGGGTGCATAAATGCATCATGAAAATGAACAACGCTGGAGGGTTTGAAAGTTGACTCAGGTAAGGGGATGAGTGCGAACAGGAGGATCAGAAGGAAATTGAATTGTATCTGGCAGGAGAGGTGGGATTTGTGTCCTGAAACAGTAAATGGCCTGAGTGCTCACACCCTGGCCTTTAAGGGTGGACCTTTTGCACAATGGTTACTCATGTTCTCCAGCTTTAAGTTTCTTCTGAGGAAAAAGGTGGGTTTTCTTAGCTGCATCACAAGGAAGCAAGTATAGTGATTCTGATTTTGTGCCTTTCTGTGAGGCTTCAGTCCTTCTGTGTTGCACAGGCATCCCATTTTCATGCTAAGTGAGGTAATTTAGTGCTCTTGGATTCTCCTAGGTGTCTTTGCTCTGGGGTTTCCTTGGCTATGTCTGGAAGGAAAGGAGCAGTGCTGAGAAATAGGCCAGGACAGGGACTAGCTGCGGTGTGCTGAGTGTAAAGAAACTCTCCAAGCTCCTGCTAGTGCCTTTATTGAGGAGGCATTTTCTTGGTCTTAAATAAACCGCTGGGGTGATGGTCTTCCTAATTACAGATAACTTCGGCTAGTGTGTGGCAAATCTCCCTGCCCCAAAGTGGTGGCAGTGCCTGTGGCTGTCCACCCTTGGGAAGGTATGAAACATTGTTCCCTTCCTGGAGGTATTACCTGGAAAAGGCGTGAATGGTCGCATGTGCTTTCTCTTGGGTCCCATTTGGCAGTTGGCCTGAGTTATCTGGCAGCTAAGGTGGAAAATAGCCAGTGGCTTTCATGCTGTCATTTTATATCTCCTTTATGAAGAGTTGAAAAGCTGCACGTAGGCTTGGGAGGTGCATCTCAAGCCCTGTAGTGCAAATCTACTGTTGCACTTTTATGGCTTTTCCCATTTCCTTCTCCAGAACTGGCCTATAACACACTCTTAAAGTGGGAGCGTCTCACCAGTGGTATCAGTGTGAGTCACTGTGTCCGTAGAACTGCTGCAGAATAGTTGTTCTGTAGCCAAGGAAAATCCACATGGGGCTGTAGCTAATTACTGAAACCACAATCACTGGAGTACTACTGGGCCCTTGGTGTGTTTTCTGCCTCCATCCCAGTGCTGCCTTGGTCCTGGTTTGAGGGCTGGGTCCTTGGTGTGAGTGTCCCACTTCCATCTGTGTACTCCTGGGTCCTTGGTATGACCTCCTCTCCCACCTCCGTCCTTGTGCTTTTGGGTCCTTGGTGTGCATGTCCCACCTTCATCCTGGTGCTTACTCATCTGTGGTTTGAGGGCTCGAAGGTAGCAATAACATGGCAGTGGTTCAGATCAAAAGTCAGACTCTGCTCTTAGGGAAGTGACAGCCAGTTGTGCTTGATGGTGACTGCTGTGACGTTTTGTGATTTTGCAGCCCCCTGCTTTGCCAAGACACCCGGAGCCGTCTCTGGTTGGCATTGCGGGTCTCTAATGAAAGAATGCTGATGCTATTCCATACTACATTTTTCTCATTCTGAGGATTTCCGGGCGGGCACAGGGTGTCCTGGGAGCGTTCCTGAGCACTGCTGGTGCAGGGAGGATCAGCTCTCTGGTGGAGCATGGCTTGTGCTCAGGGTGTGACTGGGAAACCCTGTACAGGGGCTTGAGCACTCCCTGTCCCCTCCTGGGGCAGGGGCTTGGCAGGCAGCTGGTGCTGTGAGAATCCCTTTCGCTAGGGGTGGGGGGGACAGTTAGAGAGGGGACTCTAGGTGCTGTGGTGGGTGCTGAAGCTGATGTGAGCCCAGATGACATGTAAGAGCTGCTTGCTTTGCATAACATTCTTGTAACTGGTCTACAAACCCCTCTGGCTGCAGGGTTTTGGGTTAGAGGGCTCTAGAGGGGCTATGACTGCAGCAAGGCTGTGGCGTAGAAATAAACCAGGATTTCTCCCTTGGGCTTGCTTAAGCTTGGCTTCATGCTTTCTCACACCAGTAACATGCATGATCCTTACGGAGCATTGCTGATGTTAGCAACCAGGCACAACAGCCCCAGGTGAGAGCTTCTCTGGTGGACAGAAATAGCTGCTCATCTCTCTGGTTGTTTGGCTTCCCCCAAAGCTGCCAACAGACTATCCCAACTTCTCATTTTGCAGGCCAGTTTTCTGCCTTTCATGCCTTGTGCCATGCTGGGAGCATTTGGGGGGCTGGGGGGCTGCGTCTACCAGGGACCAGTTGTGAGTGTCTAGGGAAAGTCTGTGGTCATGCCCGCTGGGGTGAGCAGGATGATCTTGCCTCTGCGGGCTGAGGCTCGTGCTGCCGGTGGGGGAGCTGGCGGAGGGCAGCTGCCAGTGCTGTGCCCCATGGCGTCTGTCTGTCTGCACGCCGATGCTGGCAGACCGGGGCATGTCTGGGAGCCTGTTGGCCATCCCTGATGGGAAGAGGCACCGAGTGGGCTGGGCTGCTTCTGGCCAAAACCTTGAGCTTGCCCGTGCGAGCTGCTGGCCTTGAGTGAGCCCTGCCTGTGCTGCTGACCTTGGCTCACCCTGGCAGCAAAGGCTGGGGCTGAGCAGGGCCTCAATTGACTATTGTCCTGGTGCGGAGCCCTTGGAAGCACTGGGGAGTCACGTAGGCCATGTGTTGCCAGGTTAAACCCGAGCTGTGGGTGCCTGTTGGAATTAGAGTTCTGTGCATAATGCTCTAAACCCGCTTAAAACTGGTGAAAGTGGTGTCTCAACTCCTGACAATCTCTATTTCATCTTGCTTCGGGCCAGAAAAAGGCCAAATTTGAAGCTATAGTGCTGTTGGCTGTGAACAGCTGGTGATTGCCAGCACCTTCATTTCCCCAGCAAGAGATCTCAGTTTAGTTTCGTGGATTGGAAGGGATGTTGGGGGCCTGCTAGCTCCCCATGTTGGGCAAATGTTCCATGGATGTTTATGGCTCTATGCTGAGCACTGGAAGAGCCTCTTGTGGTGAGCTGGGCTTGGGAGGTTGTGCTGGGAGGGGTGGATGTGGCTAATCCTTTGGCTAGTTCTTTGGGCTGGGCTGTTTCTGCTGGGGGCTTGAGGGAAGAGCTCCCTTGGAGAGTGCAATCTGTGCTGCTAGCAGAGGACGGCTTTGTGCCCATCCTGCCTGGCCTAGGTGTTTCAGTGTTGACATTTGCAGGCCAAAGGCTGGGTTCAGCTGATGAAGGCACAAGGGGCCCAAGTGGCTGTTGGATAGCTGGGACATCCCTGGACATCTTTTTGCTGTGGAGATCCTGCTCTGGACAATGCTATGTTCATCTCAGAAGCTGGGGGAGCACAGGAGGAGCAGGAAGCAAAGACAGCAGGGCTGGGATGAGCCACTGTGCATTTAACCTGCTAAGATGCTGGATGAACCTCTGCTGGCAGCGGCACAGGCCTGTGTGGGCACTGGGCTGATGATGGTTTGTGGGAGGAAGATATTGGACTCTCGGCCGTTATGCTCCATGGGAGCAAGAGCTGGGGCTCCCTGCCTGCCTTGCTCCAGGGGAAAGGCTTTGTGAGCTCAGAGGGCGGCCGATGCAGCTGAGTGTATGCCCCGTGTAGGGAAGCCTTGAGCTGGAGGCATGTATGAGTAGAGGCAGAGGCGTGTTGTGCCTGGGCAGGGCCTCTGCACGGATGGGGGAATGTCCTTCTTCCTCTGACCCCAAAGAGAAGCAGTGTGAGCCACTTTATTGAAGTCTTTGCCCCAGAAATACTTAGGGGCATTTGCAGTGCTTTATAAATGTGAGCCTCTGTCTTTCTGTGCTGGAGTCCTGCCAATCTGAGCTTTCAAAAGTGCAGCAATTTACTGCATTATGTAACTAAAAGTCTTGAAATTGTACTGTTCTGGGCCCCTTTGGAGAAAGGATAAGTGCTTGTGGATGGGACATAGGAGATGGCAGGGCTTTAGTCTCCTGGAGGCTCTGTTTTGAGGTGATACCATCCTCATTGCCTCAATTCCTGCTCTCACTGTTGCTGAGGAAAGTGGCTGTAGGCTACCCATTCCTGCAGGTTAGTCAGGACTTTTATAGGGAGCAGTTGTGATACTTAGTCATTACTTTGTCTCATCAGTCTTAATGAGACTGCAAATATGGTTGTTTTATTTCCTAATAGGGCAAACTGCATCTGGCTGCCTGGCAGCTGTGAATTTCATTTCTAATCACATCTTACATGTTGCAGCTCTTCCAAAACTGAAGAATTTCACAGAGCTGACAATGTCATAAATGTGTTCCGGTTGTTTTGGTTTTGTTTTTTTTTAAATTTCCCTTTTTGCAAAAGGGAGGGAATCTTTCCAGTTGGGCTGGCTGCCTTACATGTGCTTTATTTTTTTTCTCGCTCGTTTGAAACTACTCTGTGTCAGGGTAAGGAGTAAATAGTCAAGAAGCCTAATGTGGTTGAAGGATGAGCTTTCTAAAACTGGTCTTTCTTAATAAGGATTTTCAGTGAGTCAGAGAAAAGTGTTGTGGCATGCAAAGCTCCTTGTATAAACTCTCTGGTGTCAGACTTTGGGAATCTTTGGTTTCAAAACGTTCAGCCCAAGGTTTTTCACTGTGCCTCAGCAATGCAAGAGAGGTCATGTCTAACCTCCCAGAAGCCTTTTATTTTACAGAGAGATGCCATCTCAGCACCCGCAGGAGGAGGAATGCTGCTTGTAGGGGAAGAAAACATAAATGAACCAAGCCACAGTTATTTTGAAGCAGTTGAGCTCCTTGGGAGCAGTGGAAGAATTAAACCAAGTGTATATGTATCAGGAACAGGAGGGCAAAATCCCAAGCACCTCATCAGAACCGCCTCAGCCTTTGCTTTGGATGGCTTTTATTGCCTGTAGTTTTAATTAGTGCTCATAAGTTGATTATATTCCTGCTGGGAAGCCAGCACCTGGTAGCTTTCAAAAATGTTTTGGATAAATGTGTGATTGCATGATGCTTTAGGGTTCACTGAAGGCTGTGAAAGCTCAGTGTGACTCAAACCAAGAGGTAGTGGAAACTCCAGTGTGTAGCTTGTGTGGAGAGGGCATGTTCAGCAATTCCCATTGTTCATGGTGGGTGGGTGGGCTGCTCTCTGTTCCAAGAGACCAGAGTGCATTGGGAGTCTCTGTGGAGCCTGGCAGTTCCCTCTGTGGCTGCTGGTCCCGGGTGGGTGCCCACAGATGTGTGTTGGCCCGGGGATCTGCCTGCAGACAGAGACCCTCATCCTGGTGAGTCCCAGAGGGGAAATCAGAAGAAACAGGCTCTGGCTCCTGGGCATAGTTCAGCTGTGGACGTGCCAGGGGCAGCGTCTTGTCAATGATTCCTTTGTTGGAGTGGCGGGTGGCTTGGAGCTGCTCGTGATGGTCATGTGTTGCACTGGCCAGGATGCAGGAAAATACCCTGCCAGGGAAAAATCATTGTCTGGGTCACACTAAACCAGTCTTAGCAGCTTATAGAAACCGACCTCCTGTGCTTTTTTTCCTCTTGCCTCGTGTGGGTTCGGGGCATCACCTGGTAGGCATCACTGCGTCCAGGTGTCAGGTGGCTCTGGCAAACCTGGTGCTGTATCAGATAACTGCTGCCGGTACCTCCAGTGCCAGGTGGGAAGGAGCAGGATCTCCCCATGACTGGATCACCAGCTGTGCTTCGACCAGGACACCGGGATCCCAGCCTCGGATGTGCACCAAGTGACACGGAGTGAGTGGAGAGGCAGGAGCCTGTAGTCCTGTAGTGTGTGCTATAGGGGTATGCCAGGTGGATGCTGGCATGTCAGCAGCCATGGATTGAGATGGTAATCGCTGTGAGCTGGGGCGGATACAGGCTATAAATAGGAGGCTGCACCTCTCTGAGCCAGCACCACACTGCTTTGAAGTTGTCACTGCCTGGTATGGCCTCAGGAGCTCTGGAAAAGGCTCTCCTGCTCGAAAGTGGCTTTTCCTCAAGTGCAAACCTGAGCAGCAGAGAGCTGTGGAGCGAGGGGCAGGCTCTGCTGAAGGAGCCTAATGTTGCCCCTTGGCTGGTGCTGCTTAATATGGGTGGGGGTATCTCTGGCTGTGAGGCTGGGGAGGGCTGCAGCCCATCAGAAAACACCTTCTGAAGTCCCTGGGGCTGGTAGTGATTTCTGTTGCTTTGCATGTCGTGACCCTTGTTTGTGAGCAGCTGCCCTTGTTACGGTTCCTTGCTGCAATGCCTTGTGCTGCTCTCTGCTGCCTGGACCAGCCTTCATTTGGACTAACAGCAGCTCTGGAGTGCGATGTAGTTCTGCTGCAGCGTGAGCCCATGCATGAGCAGCCTGACCCTACGACCTCTGGATCACTCCCAAGCAGCTTCTCTGAGGGGATTCCACACTGCAGCAAGCCTGACTTGCATTTTCCTGTTTGTTTTGTTTTCCAGTCACTTCTGGTTTTGAGTTCTTTAGGTGAATTGTTGTTATACTTGGGGTGCTTTGTGAAACCTGCTGTAGCTTTTTTGATCAAGGAGGAGGGTTTGGATGCAGCTGGGTCAGGAGGTGCCTGTCAGGGCCAAGTCACAGGGGAGTCAGGCTCCGCTGGGACTGCTCTGTGTGGATCCACCTCCCCCTTCCTGGTGGCATATGGGAGCCTTCCTTAGTCACTGCTCAGGCTAAGTTTAGCCACAGACCCTGACCTTTAGGGATGGTGGTGTGCTGTGACACCCAACTCCCCTTTTTCAGCAGAAATAGGGGTGTCCTGCTTGGCCCATGAATGGGGACTTGCTTCCCCTCAGTGTGTCTGCATTTAATAACTGTGGTATGCAGCTCCTGCTCTAGGTGGCCTGGGGCTTCCTGGGATTTTGCAGTGCTGGGGTTATACTCCTGGAAGTGCTGTGGGAGCTCTGCCCATGTAGATGGGCCTCTGGCTGCTGTCAGAGACACTGCCTGCCCTTTCCAGCTTAATTCAGGGTGTCGTGTCTTAAGTTTGTCACTTACAAATGTGTGCTGACTGGGGCTCCTAAAGGCCAGCTGCAATCTGAGCGTGTGCTTTGGGGTGGCCCACTGTGCTGGTGATCCTGGGGTGCTCTCACCTGATGGATCAGCTTTCCTCATGGTGGTGGGGGCACTGGTGCAGTGCCAGCCTTGCAAATAAAGCTTGAGCAATGCAGTTGTATGCCAGGAACAGGGATTCTGCTTTCAGCTGAGATGACACTTTGTCCTTTGCAGATCTTTGATCCCCATCTGAGTCATCGCCGACCTGATTCAAGATGCCACCGGCCATCGGAGGCCCTGTAGGATACACGCCTCCTGAAGGAGGATGGGGTTGGGCTGTGGTCATCGGAGCCTTCATCTCCATTGGCTTTTCCTATGCCTTCCCCAAATCTATCACAGTGTTCTTCAAAGAGATTGAGGTCATCTTCAATGCGTCCAGCAGTAAAGTCTCCTGGATCTCCTCCATCATGCTGGCTGTTATGTATGCAGGAGGTAAGTGGGCTGGAGGCAGTGGTACATGTGCTCCTGCATCACAGCACAAGGTGCTGCTCTCCTGCTGGGGGACTGGTGATTCCCACCTGGCTGTAGTGACATCATCAACCAAAATTTTGCAAAAACTTGAAATTCTCTCCTTAGGTGAGAGCAAAACCTCCCTTAATGAGTTTTCTTAAAGAAGGTTGCTCAAAAAGTTCCATTTAATGCCCAGAATGCAAAAACTGGGTTAATCTGTCCTCCTCTGCAAAGCTGTAAAATCTTTCCGGGGAATTACAACTTGTGTAATTCTGCCCTTGTCCTTGTTACAGTGGGCTGCAGGTGCTGTGTTTGCTCCCAGCATCCCCCTGAAGGCTGGGGAGCTGCTGTGCCACATGTGGGAGCCCTGCTCTCAGCAGCACTTTCAGATAAGACGTTGATAGTGGGTGTACCTAGGGATCTGTTCCCAGTTTCTTGTCAGCTCGGTTGTGCTTGGAGTGCTCTGAAGCCTTGTGCCACATGTTACTGCTTGCTGGTGCCAAGCAGTGCTGTAGGCAGCTTGTGTTGTTTGAGGATGGCAGTGTGCATGGAAGTACAGACATGAGCAGAATAAGGCAAACCCACCTAAACTAAAACAGCTCCCCTCCCTCCCCTGTCCTTCAGAAGCTGCCTTTTGAAGGCTTTTAATTCCCAAGGTGAGTACTTTATGCATGTTTTTAATTGGTGAGAAGTGTGCAGTGTGTTCCTGGTCTCCAGACCGCAGGGTCTTGTATGTGCCTGCAAACACAGTGTTGTGCTGGGCTGAAAGAAACACTGTGAGCCTGCTGTTGTGGCCACTTCAGAGGCAAATGGGAGCTTGTCCCTGCTGCCAGTCCCCAGCTGGCAAGTTGCCTGCAGCCTTGTTGGATTTGTGCATCCAAAGGAGCTGACGTCAGCTCCCGGCTGAGCACGAGGCTTTTCCTTTGCAGGGAACAGGCTCTGCTTTGTCCTCGCTCAGCTAGCGAAGCGACCAGCACATTTCCCTGCTCCAATGTTGTAACAAGCTTGTAAACCGTGTAACTGCCTTAATGAGCCCCAATCTGGGCCATTCCTCCTCTCCCAATAGCTCAGAGCTGGTTCTTCTGGGGGCATTGTCTGGAGCTGCCTGGCAGCAAGGGTAAGAACTCCCTCCTCCAGTACTGGAGTTGTGGTTGTCCCTGTGTCCCACTCCCTCCATGGTGATACTGTCTTTCCAGCTTCCACTGAACTGTTGCCATTAAATTCCAGCAGCTGCTGGTCTTGAACTGCTTGCCCATATACTGGTGGCAGGGATGCTGAAACTACCCCAGATCTACCTGGGTGAATCATAGAGATTCATCCCCCAGCTGCTAAAGCATGGGAATTGCTCCTGCCCCACTCATTCCTGCCTGAAACACAACCATTTACAGAGTCTGAATTGCACTGGAGCAGTCCCAGTGTGCATCCCACTTTCCCTATCTCCTAGGACATCTGCTTGCTTGGAGGCTGAAAAAGTAGTTCATCCTGTGAAGGAATGTTCTGGGCTGATAGAATCTCACAGAGCTGGGGCAGCTCCTGTCTTGGGCAAGGCTAGGTGTGAGGAAGAAGCACATTTCCCTACAGCTGCCCTGTGCAGTCACCATCAGGATGTGTGGATGTGGTAGTGTCAAATGCCTCTTGTCAGCTCCATGTTGAGATTAGATTCAATTACTTACATGTTCTTGGCAGCTTGAACAATTAAGTTAGATCAGGTGATGTTTAGTCAAAAATGCTTCCTGCGAATCTAGAAAATAGGAGTGAGTGTGAATTATTTTCCTTCAAAAAAAAGATGGGAGGATGGGGGAATTGCCCCTAGAGTACCTGGAACTGCCCAGCTGGGTGGCTTCCTGCTGATTGCCCTTTGGAGTCTGTTATTTCCAGATGGACTTCCCGGAGGAAAGGATGTGGCTGCCTTTAGACTCTGTTCAGGGGAATCATGTTTGCGGAGTTCAAGGTCCAGGTTTTGCAAAGTGCTGAGTGCTCTGTGGGACTTGTGATCTGGCAGCTCCCAGGTACTGCTGCTGCCTCTCACAGGACCAGAGCCACAGCCATTCCTGGTGGCATTGCATTGGAGCCTCTGGTAGCAGAGAGCAGAATGCTGTGGGGCAGGGGGCAGCTTCTGCAGTGCCAAGGCTTTTGTAACCTGCTTCAGGATTTGTTTAAACTGGGCAAAAAGGTCAAGTACCATCTGAGGACCCATGAATAACATGTTGACAACCTCCCTGTCTGTTAATGGCAAAGCAAGGTCTGTTAATATTCAATGGCTGTTCATTCAGTGTATTTAAATAGATTTTAGTGTCTGTAGAGCATGCTTGGCAGTGTCTAATCACTGTTTGCTTTGGATTAAAGCTCCTGATAGTGAACCACTTAAAAGGGCCTGCCTTAGGAGTAGCGGTGAAAACAGAAGCACCCCTTCTCCTGAGGCAATGCTGCTTCTGCCCTGGGGAGCTTCACCTGCACCCAAAGAAAGTGTTTCCTCACAGCTTTGTCTGGTCTTGATTAGAAACCTCTGGCAGGAGATGTGCAGTTACTTTGTGGCTGAGACTCCAGCCTATGGTGGGTGGGTGGCCACAAGTAGGGTAGGGCCCACAGCACAGCATGGGGTGGGTGGCTTCAGCCTGTCTCAAATCCCTGTCTCTGAGGGCAGCTGGTGGCCAGGCAGCTCCTATTTTAGACTGCAGAAAGCAGCTTGCTCAGAGAAGTCAAAGGTTTCTATGCTTCAACTATTCTTTCTCTCTTATGGTTGGTTTAGGAAGAAATTCTTCCCTGAGGTGTGATGAGGCTCTGGCACAGAGAAGCTTAGAGAAGCTGTGTCTGCCTCATCCCTGGAATTGTTCAAGTCTGGGTTGGATGGGGCACGCAGCAACTATTCTGTTCTGGCACAAAGTGTTCCTGCCCATGGCAGGGAGTTGGAACAAGATGATCTTCAAGGTCCCTTCCAGCCCAAGCCCTTTTGTGATTCTCTTATCTCCACCTGCCTCTGAACCTCCTGCCCTTTCCCCTTACCCAAATTCCCTCACTGGGAGAAGCAACACTGTGTGAAAGCTGGAATCCTGTGGCAGTAAAGCTGCAGTGTGTTTGCGTGTGTGTATTTAGTGTCTCATGCAAAGATCACTCCTCTCTGGATGCATTTCCTTTGTTTGCCCAGGTCCCATCAGCAGCATCCTGGTGAACAAGTACGGCAGCCGGCCCATCATGATCGCAGGCGGCTGCCTCTCCGGCTGCGGGCTGATCGCGGCCTCCTTCTGCAACACAGTGGAGGAGCTCTACTTCTGCGTTGGGGTCATTGGGGGTAAGTGATAGCTCTGCCCTAGTGCGGCACTGAAAGGAACGGCTTCAACCCAGTAATTACTACTTAATGCTTGAATTTGCATAACTTCTGGTTCTTGTCACTGCTTGGGTGCTTCATCTTTAGCTGGCAGCAGGGGCTGACTCCTGCTCCTGCAGCTGGGAAGTGGGTGTGTCAGGTGTTGGAATGGACTGTCTGGGACACCACCCCTGGAAGTGTTCAACAAGCATGTGGATGTCACACTTGGGGACATGGGTTAATGGTGGATCTGGCTGCTCTGAGGACAATGGTTGGACTCCATGTTCTTAGAGGGCTTTTCCAACCTAAATGATGCCATGATTAAGATGTAAATGGAGCTGTGAACTCCCCAGAACTGAAACCCTGCTTGTCCCACCGGCTTTTCTGCCAGTGCTGCTGGGGGTGTCCAAGCCCTGAGCCTCTCATCTCTCTCTTGCAGGCCTTGGACTTGCCTTCAACCTGAACCCTGCCTTAACCATGATCGGCAAGTACTTCTTTAAGAAGCGTCCACTGGCCAATGGGCTGGCGATGGCAGGCAGCCCCGTCTTCCTGTCTACCCTGGCACCTGTCAACCAGCTCTTCTTTGGCATATTTGGCTGGCGTGGCAGCTTCCTCATCCTGGGTGGCCTCCTGCTGAACTGCTGCGTGGCTGGATCCCTGATGAGGCCCATAGGTCCTAAGCCAGATCAGCTGAAGAAAGAGGTCAGTAAGGAAGTGCAGCAGGAGGCTGGGAAGGCACGGAAAAAGGATGATGGTGACACCAGCACAGACCTCATTGATGGAAAGGCAAAGAAAGAGAAGACCTCGTTATTCCAGACTATCAACAAATTCTTGGACCTGTCTCTATTCACACACAGGGGCTTCCTGCTCTATCTGTCAGGCAATGTGATCATGTTCTTTGGGTTGTTCGCTCCCTTGGTCTTCCTCAGCAATTATGCAAAGAGCAAGAAGATTGCTAGTGACTCTGCAGCCTTCCTGCTCTCCATACTGGCCTTTGTGGACATGGTGGCCAGACCTTCCATGGGACTGGTAGCAAACACCAAGTGGATCAGACCCCGCATCCAGTATTTCTTTGCCATCTCTATTATTTACAATGGGGTTTGCCACCTCTTGGCCCCCATGTCCACCAGCTATGCTGGCTTCTGTATTTATGCTGGCTTCTTTGGCTTTGCCTTTGGCTGGCTGAGCTCAATCCTGTTCGAGACCCTGATGGACCTGGTGGGAGCTCAGCGGTTCTCCAGTGCTGTTGGCCTAGTGACCATCGTGGAGTGCTGCCCTGTGCTTCTGGGACCCCCTATGCTAGGTAGGGTTATGCTATGCCCAGAGAACTCACTTGAGAACATGATTTTAATGGGGTGGTGCTGGGTTAGTGATTGAACGTGATGATCTTAAAGGTCTTTCCCTACTTTAATGATTCTATGATTCTTTGACTCTGGCTGTCCTGCCTGGACTTGCCGAGTGGTGGTGGGTTCCCTTGAGCCATGGGCAGCCCTTGGCACTGGGGCAGCAGTCAGGAGACCACCCCAGTATCAGAGGAATGGCCAAGGAAGTGGGGTCTGAACCCCTGGCACAGGGTAGGGAGAGCAGGGAATAAAGGAATGTGGGACAGGTCCTTGCCTGAATGTGAGGGTGATGGGCTTGGGCTGCTCTCGGGTGCATCTCCATGACCTAGAGCTGCTCTAGGGGCATCTTGCTAAACTGTCCCCTCCCTTGTTTCTTAGGGAAGCTCAATGACATGTATGGTGACTACAAGTACACGTACTGGGCCTGTGGGGTTGTCCTGATCGTCTCTGGGATCTACCTCTTCATTGGGATGGGCATCAACTATCGCCTGGTGGCAAAGGAGCAGAAGGCGGAGGAGAAAGCGAAGAATGAAGGGAAGGAGGAAGAGACCAATGTTGATGAGGCTGAGAAGCAGAAAGAGGCAAAAAATGATGTGGCCCCCTCACCTCAGAAGAATGTGGAGGATGGTGTCAAAGAGGAGGAGAGCCGCATGTGAGGGACCGGTGTTAATCCCGGAGTGTCGGGGAAGCGCTGCTGCCCTGGTGCAGCGGCCGGGGCAGAGCTCTGCTGGCGCTGGGGGGCTGTAAGAAGTGTTTAAACCGGGTGTTCATTTTTAAACAGGCTCTGAATTGTCTTTCCATCTGTGTTAAACAAAGGTAACAGGACTACACATGCAGTATCCTCGTGTGTCCAGGGGCAGGGGGGCTTTTATAGTCTGGCTTTTTAACAGTAACATGAATGTACTAATATGTGCCTTACAGTCTCCATATCTAGCTGAATCTGAACAAGCCTTAACTCTAAACTGTGCTTTAGCTCTGTATTCTGCTTGGGGTTTGGGGGTGGGGGGATATGTGTGTGTTTTGGGGAGTTTGTTGTTAGAAAGCCATAAAAAGCAGGATACTGGATTTGTTGAAGCACGATGGGCTTCAGGGCCGGCCCTGGATGAATACTGCTTCGAATGCTTCTTACTGCAGGCCCTCTGCGGGGGAGATGCGGGCATGGGGCGAGGTGCTCCTCAAACCCTGGCTCTGTAGGTGGTCTTTAGGTATGTTTTGAAAACACTTTAGCTACTGTAGTTCTTTAAAATCTCTGTTTTTGTAGCTGTTCTCTCATGGGATATTGAGGTTGAAGAAAGATGCTGCCCTACAAGAACTGCAGCCGTCACCCACTCCAGGGCAGCCCTGCTTGCCCAAGCTTTTGGGGAGTGTTGAGGTCCCCCCTGCCTGCCCACTCTGCCTCAGTAGTGCCTGTTCTCAGCCCAGTGCTGGGGGATGCGAAATGGGCTCCGGTTGTGGTGCTGGCATTCACGCTTCTGTTGGCTGTGCTGCCCCATCCTGCCCATGGGGTGGGTTTCCACCACAGCATCCCATCCAGCCAAGTGTTTTGGGTGCCTGACCTTGGGCAGAGTGATGAGGTGGGTGAAGATGGTACATCCCTGAGACTTTTTTCCGCTTTTGCTCTTTTATCTGTTAGAGAAACCTCTTTTACTTGCTTCTGTTCAACTGAGATCTTAAGGCGATGGATGCTGAACCTCTCACATCTAGGACACGTAAGGGGGAGGAAAGAATTTGTACGTATTTATTTTTTATTTTTTAGTGTTGGAAAATATCTCAACGTACGTGGAGCAGGTTAATGGCTCTCAAGTTCTAGTAAATGTTGATCAGAATTCATGTTAAGAGGCTGAGTTTTTTCAAATAAACTTGTTTTTTTTACAATTTATCCATCAAATGTTGAACTTCTTTCTTAGAAATGTGATTTTTATGTGCCACATCACATAGGTTTAGGGTCAGTTTTGGGGAGAGGGTGAGTGGGGCTGTGGCAGGGCCTGGCTGCTGCTCCCGCACCCTGTGGAAGCTGGACACAGTGAGAGGGTGAGATGCTCCTTTTCAGCAGGAAGAGGCTTTGATTAGCAGTTGGGATGGCTACAGCATAATGTCCTCATGCACTCTGGATTTAGAAACCTGTAAAAACCCTTGAGAACTCCCGTGATTGTGGGAGGGACAGGCATGCACTTAAAAGTCTGAGTGATGCACAGATGCTCTTCCTGTCTATTTCTTTCTGAGCTGAGTGGAACCACACCTGTATGGGGCTGAAACTAAATGGGGTGTTAAATAAAGAGGGTCTTGAGGGAGTTGTTCTGGAGTCCCTGGATCTGTGGCAGGTTCAGGGTCTGCATTGCAACTGCTCTCCTTGCTCTCCCGTGTCTCCCTTTGCCTTTTTTTGGACCAAATACCTCATAAAGCAGCCTGGATTGTTGGGGTTATTTTTAATACTGTAGATTATGAAGCCAAGGGAGTATTTTGTACAAGAGGATGTTATACAGTCATACTGAGCTGTAATTTTGTAAAGCCAGATAATTGTATTTTCATAGCTAGGGTGCCTGGTGGACCACAGAAATGGGCTAATGTCACAATAATCAACCCCTGGGGAAACTGCCCGTTACCCAAGTTTTTGTAGATAGAGACAAGGTCCCTTCTCTGTGTGTGATGGTCTCTGCTGGGACTCGGGGCTGCAGGAGGGCCTGGGTTTTTCTGCCATAGCAAGCATTGGTGATGCCTGTTGAGAAGAGCATCTGTCCCCTGCAGTGCAAGATGTGTTCAGCCCTTCCCTGCTGGTCCCTACCTCCTGTGGGCACTGGGGGTCCTGGCTGGGCTGTGTCCACATCTGACATGGGTGTAGCCAGTGCTGCTGGGAGAGGGTCACACAGCTATGGCAGGAAGCCAGTCCTGCTTTAAGAAAAAAGTGTTTAAATAATTTCCTGCTGCTTGGATGGGGCTGGCTGGGAACACTTTAAATCCTGGTTGTTCTCCACTGTGGACCTCCATGACCCAGCTGGAGCTTGGTGTCAGCCCTGTCCTTGCTCCAGGATCTCCTGTGACTTGTTCCTATGATCCAGTGCTGTGGAAATGCAGGTGAGAGAGGAAGGTGTCTGTTGGACTGGGAGGAGAAATTTACTCTTGCCGTGTGTTAGGCTATTAACTGTGAGTTGCTGTGATTGGGGTAGAGCACAGTCCTTGCTATGGCAGGCATGGCACCCCTCCAGGGCACGGACTCTGCCCTGGGCCAGCCTCTCCCCCTGGGCAGGAGTGTCCCTGTGCCTGCTCCTAGCTC
The DNA here is from genome assembly GCA_013186435.1 of Turdus rufiventris. NCBI lineage: Eukaryota > Metazoa > Chordata > Aves > Passeriformes > Turdidae > Turdus > Turdus rufiventris. The sequence continues at coordinate 276,417 of PYHW01010033.1, read as the reverse complement.
AGCTCTCGGGAGCAGCAGAGCTATATTTAGTCATGTTATTTCTGCTAGTAAAGTTATCTGCAGTGCTGGGAAGTACATGACCTGGGCTCCCAGAGCCTCTCACATATACCTGTAAAACAGGAGCTAAAGTCAAGCTCAGGGCTCCAAAAGCAGGTGAGAGCCCTGGCTTTAAGCAGGGTGGTGGGTGAGTGGGCAGTGGATGCTCAAACCAGCCCTTGTGTTCCAGGGATGCCCTGCAGGCTGAACCCATTGCACTGCTGAACTGGAGGAGATGGAGATCTGCTGGATGTGGTCCTTTAGCAAAGGACTGCAGTACATCCACGGGGACGTGTGTGGTTCCCTGCTCCCCAGGCCAGGAGCTGCAGGTAGTGGGATTATTGCTGGCCAGATTCCCCCCATTCTTCCACAGGTTTCCTCTATGCACCTGAACACGTCGCCTTCCTTTCTCCAGGACAGCAAAATAAAATTCTCTTCATAGCGGGCAGAATTGAGGAAATACTTGGGAGCTAGTTCCCCTGCAGTTTGTTTTCCCAAACATCTGAAGTTGCTGGCCAGAAATGCTCAGCAGCTTGGGGGAGGGGTTGGGGCTCCTAGAGGAGCAGGAGGTGCTGGAACTGCGGCCAGCTGCTGACTGTCAGACGTGTTGATGTGGGAGCTGGGATGAGGCAGGCAGACCCTAGCTGTCCTCCCTCCTTTCCTTTCTTTCTGTTAGGGAATTCAGGGGCAGTTCACTGGTGAGCTCTCTGGATGCAGTGGTTTTGGGCTGGGAAACTGCTGCTGCCTCTGCTGTGGTGTTGGGCCATCCTCCGTCACCTCCCTGCAGGGTGTCCAAATGCACCCCAACCCCATTGCTGCCTTGAGCCCATTTTCCCTGGTCTGTGGGGCCCTGGTGTCTCTGGTAGTGTGAGAGGCCAGGCAGCCCCCCAGACATTCCCAACCTCCTGAAGTAGCCTAATCCTCCCCACAGCACAGCACAATCCCCTTCCTGGGGTGAGGGGAGCCCAGCTGCAGAGCTCATTCATGTGACAAGCATGAGGAGATCTGGGTCCATGCCTGCTGCTTCTCTTCCCAGGGACTTAATTCAGTTCTTTGGGGAGATTTGGGTTATGCTGAGTGTGCAGCTCTGTCCAAGCACTCTGGGCTGCTGCTCTGCAAACAAATGCTGCTGTTCCCAGCCACTGCCGTGGGGCTGGGCCAGGCAGGCAGCTGCTGGGAAAGGTCTGTTGGTCCCAGGGCCAGCACTGTCCCTGGCTGTGCCTGTCTGCCCTGGTGGGACAGGGGCAGAGAGGATTACAGAATCATGGAATGGAGTGGGTTGGAAGGGACCTTAAAGTTCATCTCATTCCACTCCATTGCAGGGGCAGAGACATTTTCCACTAGACCAGGTTGCTCCAAGCCCCAGCAGCCTGGCCTTGAATACTTCCAAGAAAGGGCAGGGTGATCAGTGCTGCTAGCTGCTGCGTATATGGGGATGACCACAGCTGTGCAGTGCCCATCCTGACCCCACAAAGGCTTTGAGGTGAGCCATGGCTGCAGAGACACTTCCTCCAGCATCACTCAAACTACTCTGCTTGCAGCTGAGGAGCAGGAGGAACCTTTAGGAGGAGCTCCTGGCCTGCAGGGAAGTCTTCCTCTTTCTCTTCTTCCCCCTGGGGCTGCCTGTGGGACAAGGTTTGTCCAGGTTTGTGCCCTGGCACCGTGAAACATCCTTGTGCAATGAGCTGCCTGCTTTAGCCCTGATGTTGGAGAGCCCTGCCCATGGCCTGGCACAGATAGCACAGGCCTGAATGTACAGGAGTGGGCAGATAGAGAGGGTCACAGCTCAGCCTTTGGTGCCTGGGCTGGGCTCTGTGGGGAAAAACCTCCCTTAACAGGAGTAAAGCAGAATTGCAGGAGGCAGAGAATCAATGGCTGCAGGATGCCCATCAATTATTTCCACATTATATTCTGTTAATGAGAGCCCTTTGCTGTATTAGGGTGGGGGCTTGAGCAATGCCCCAGTGGCACAGAGCTGGTCTGGGAGGGGGTGCTGAGGGATGCCCCACTGTCATGGAGCTATTCCAGAGGGCATGAGGGGTGCCCCAATGCCACGTGGGGATGGGGCACAGCACATGGGCTGTGTTCACTGCAAACACTGCCAAGGACAACCTCTGCTGCACTTTGCTCAGGCTTCTCCCCTGGGTGGACCCAGGACCTTTGCTCTGCTTCAGGCAGAGATTTTGGTGCCCCAGTGTTGCTCACGTACGGCTTTAGGGAACAGCGCTGCAGTCTGGGCTGGGTGCTGATGTCCAGGCCAGGCTGGGATGTTGGTGCCATGTCCCCACAGAGGGCTAGAGGTGGTCTGGGCCATGAGTTAAAGGAGGAGAAGCTGTTAGGAGATGCACAGTGGGCAGATCGGTCCTGTCTGTGCTGTGGGCTGGGCTGGCCCCATGCTGGGCCCAGGCACACCCTGAGCATCCCAGGTTTTTTACAGTGCTGACACATGGGAAGAGCCTGAAGCTGCTGAGGCCAGTGCCTCAGCCAAATGCCCCCTCCTCTGCCTGCCCTGCAGTCTGGGGAGAGGAGGAGATGCTCATTGGGGCAGGCACCAATTTCTTCTATCTAGTGACCAGCAATGGGACCTAAGGGAAGAACTGTAACTGTGTTGGGAGGTTTAGGTAGGATATCAGGAAAAGGTTCTTCCCTCAAGGGTGAACAGGACAGGAACAGGCTGCCCAGGGCAGTGGTCATGTCCTGAAGGCTGCCAGAGCTCAAGGATCGCTTGAGTTCTCATGCACAGGGTGGGATTGTTGGGGTCATCCCGTGTAGGGCCAGGAGTTGGGCTTGATAATCTTTGTGGATCCCTTCCTGCTCAGGATATTCCTTGATTCCATAATTTACCCCCTGTAAATCAGCAAAGCCTCCTGGGGACACAGAGCATCATCTGCTCACCCTTGGGCTGTCAGTGTCTCAACAGCAGCTTTTACTGCTGTGTTGCCCTGGGATGGTTTTCTGTGGCTTATGAATATAATTATTACTATTAATTGCCAGAGGGGGCTGTGCTGGTGGCTTGCAGAGCTCCACCAGGATTTACAGCCAGAGCAGCCGGTCCCTAGTAAAATTAGGGCTGGGGCAGAGCATCAGTGACCCACACTGGGGGAACAGTTCACAGGCAGGAGCAGGGTGCAGGCAGGAGGCTGCGCCATCATCCCAAAGTCGGATCCAGCTCCATGAGCACCCTCTTGTGGCAACCACCCCAGCCAGGGCCCCCTGCCCCTGCAGCCCCCTGGGCACCACTGCAGCCAGGGCCCAGCACTGCAGCCCCCTGGGCACCACTGCAGCCAGGGCCCAGCACTGCAGCCCCCTGGGCACCACTGCAGCCAGAGCCCAGCACTGCAGCCAGGGCCCAGCACTGCAGCCAGAGCCCAGCACTGCAGCTCCCTGGGCACCACTGCAGCCAGAGCCCAGCACTGCAGACCCCTGGGCACCACTGCAGCCAGGGCCCAGCACTGCAGCCCCCTGGGCACCACTGCAGCCAGGGCCCAGCACTGCAGCCAGGGCCCAGCACTGCAGCCCCCTGGGCACCACTGCAGCCAGGGCCCAGCACTGCAGACCCCTGGGCACCACTGCAGCCAGGGCCCAGCACTGCAGGGGCTGGGCGCTCCAGCCTGGCAGCTCCCACAGCTCAGATGTTCCCCCAGGGCCAAGATGAGGTGGGAGCACAGTGACACAGAGTGTGGGGACACCGATGAATTTCGGGGTGCAATGGGAGCCTGGACAGGATTCTGCAGGGGCTGTGGGCAGGGTTGTGCAGATTTGTTCCAAACTCCTGCACCTGTGGCTCTGGGCCTGAAAGCTGGGAGCAATTGCACTGGGAAAAGACTAAAACTGAGTAAATCAAGCCAGTATGATCCTGACCACGATTAACAAAGCATTAATTAACTACATACCCACAGAAAGAAAGATTGCTAATTACCTTCTGTGGAAAATTAAGGGGGAAAAGACAGAAACACGTTTGAAATGTAGTTGGAGGCTGCATGTTGTACATGAGAATGAATCTGTTTTCATCAATTTAATTGTTTGCAATTACAGATCAGTGTCTCATTTTCATCTCCTTCCTCCCGATCAGACTGCGAGCTCCATCCCTTCTCCAGTGGTGCTGACCTCCCTGCATCCCCCATCCAACCGTGCTGGCCTTCTACCTCCCCACCACCCTGTCCCCAGCCACTGGCACGGGCTGTCCAAAGGGTGTCCTGAGGGCTCCTCAGCCAAGAGCCTGAGCTGCTTCCACATGTTACGAGACCCCCACTGACCCCTGCATAGATCCCTTCCTGTGGTGTCCGTGTCAGGAGCGCCCAAGATCTGCGGCCAATGCCATGGTGAAGCTCAGCAGGCTTTTAACTGCACTAAACCGTGTGAAAATGGAATCAATCCCGCAGTCAGATGGCCCAGTAATGAAGAGCTGAGTCCCCCACTGTGGTGTGACACATCTCTGATATCTTCATTGCTTTTGTCTGCATGCAGGGAGCAGATTTACCAGGCTTTTCAACCAAGACTGCAGCAAATGGGCGGATGATTATCTCCTACCCAGACATCCCAGAGGTTAATCCCTTGAGGACCGCCAGAGGATCCATCCCAGTGCACCGGGGCAGAGGGGAAGCTGCCAGCAGAGTTTGGTTCTGTGGCATCAGCAGGTGCTGTGGAGCATTGCCAGCACCTGCAGCTCTGCCTGGCACCTTAGGTAGCTGGTGGAAGGGTGGCAAGGGCAGCCCAATGGGCTTTTAATGCTTTTCCAGTGGGAGTGCGCCCTTGCAGAGTCAGGGGCAATGCTGAGCTGGCTGAGGTGCTAGCAGGGTGCCCTGTGGATGTCACAGCAGGTACTGGGGCTTCAGGCTGGAGCAGAGAGCAGAGCGCTGAGGGACTCATGCATTCGTAACATCCTGAAATACTTGTTCACATCCAGAACAGATTCTGCTCCTACATCAGGGCAGACCCAAACTTAGGAAAGGGCTGAGAAGCCGGTCATGACACCGTATCTTGGCACAAACCCTGGCTGACGTGCTCCCCTATCCTTCTGCAAAGTTAAAGGTGAAAAAGAAGAAAGAACCACATCTGGTGCAGTTCAAACATCCCAGCAAATGCTCTCAGGCAGCCCCGGTGCTGCACCCACCCACAGTGTGCAGATAACAGGCTTCACTCCCCTCAGTGTGTGTCCTCACCAAGCAGCTCCACGGCTCTGAGCAGCCTGTGCCACATCTCATGCAGGAGCTCAGGAAACAGCTGAGCATGTCTATAAAATAATTTAGGAGTTCTTTTTCAAGTTTCTGCCTGCATAAAGGGAAGAAAACAGTAACATGGGGTGATTTATTCCCAGTCCATGTGGGCAGCAGTGGTGCCTCACTGGGAAACATCAGCACTGCCCTGCTGCTTAGGGCAGCCAGGGCTGCTTAGCTTCCCCATCAGGATGAGTTTCAAATCAGTGGATGCTTTTTTTAGGCCTTAGCCTTCAAAGTTTGGCCTTGGAAGGAGCAGTGCTGCCTGTGAACCCTTCTCTGTGGCAGTGCCTGTCCCACGCTGGGCACCAGAACATGGCCTTGTCCGAGCAGGTGGCAGATACTGGGGCAGCTGTGTCACGTCGTGTATCAAAATAGTCAAGGTCTCCCGTTGGCTGAAGGCTGCGTACATAATGAGTAACACACAAGTCAGAACACAGCTAATTAAAAAGGACACTTGTGCTAATAACTGCTTTGGAGCCATATGGGGGTCTAATAGCCGCCAAATAAAAGGCAAAGCAAGCCATTAGCTGGAAATGTCTGGTTCTCACTCAGCCAAACACCAAGAAATCATTATGTTTAGTTATGGGATATTGCCCTGGAATACCAGCTTACTAAGTATTTATAATTATTTCTGAATGCACATCATAATCTGCTGAACAGGGCAGTGACAGCCACCACTGGTTCTTTCCCCAGGAGTTATGGCTGCCTTGGTTTATAATCCAGCAGGGTCCGAGGTTCCTGCTCTGCCAGGACTCCACCCTGGCAGGGATTGCTTTGGCTCTTTGTGATACATCGGGGTGTTGGCTGTGCACCCACACTTCCCAAAGTGGGGTGTCCCCCGTTCCCAGGGCCAGGGGAAGGGTGGGACAGGCAAAGTGCAACAGGACAGGGGGAGACAGGGACATACGGTTCCCCAAAAAAGCTTTTTGATGCCATGACCACACTGATAGCAAAGGGATTATCCATGCATCAGCGTGGGGATCCCCACACGGGCCGCAAGAGAGGTAAGGTCCTGCTTGTCTGGGGGGCTCAGGGGGGATCGGGGGGGCCGAGACCAGGGCGGGACCGACCCGGAGCGGCCGCCAGAGGGCGCGCGAGGGCCTCGGATCGTCCCGGGGACGGGACCCGGGGCTGGAGCAGCGTCCAAAAAATCCTATAGTGTCCAAAAAATCCTATAGTGTCCAAAAATCCTATAGTGTCCAAAAAATCCTATAGTGTCCAAAAATCCTACAGTGTCCAAAAAATCCTATAGTGTCCAAAAATCCTATAGTGTCCAAAAAATCCTATAGTGTCCAAAAAATCCTATAGTGTCCAAAAAAATCCTATAGTGTCCAAAAAATCCCCAGTGTCCAAAAAATCCTATAGTGTCCAAAAAATCCTATAGTGTCCAAAAATCCTCAGTGTCCAAAAATCCTACAGTGTCCAAAAAATCCTATAGTGTCCAAAAAATCCCCAGTGTCCAAAAATCCTACAGTGTCCAAAAATCCTACAGTGTCCCAAAAATACCCCAGTTTCCCAAAAATCTTAGTGTCCAAAAATCCTAGAGTGTGCCAAAAATACCCAGAGTGCCAAAAATGCCCCAGTGTGCTAAAAATCCTACAGTGTGCCAAAAAATCCTATAGTGTCCCAAAAATCCTATAGTGTGTCAAAAATCCACCAGTGTTCCAAAAATCCTCCAGTGTCCCAAAAATCAAACTAACCAAAACAACAAAAAGTAGGAAAAATAAGCACCAGCAAGCGCTCTCAGAATGTCTCTGTGCACAGCAAGGTTGAATAAAGAAGTGCTGCTCTCGGTGGCTTCAGAGAAACAAGAAAGAAGGAATAAAAGCAGAGTGTGGGAGGGGAATTAAACTTCACAAAGATGGAACTCTGAGCATCTCACTGAAGTGACCTTCACCTGGGAAGCCTAGAGGAATCCCACAGGATTCAGCGTTGCTGTCCCTCAGCCTTTCCTGGGGAACTGAGGGCAGGTGCCTGGCCTTGATACTGGTGAGAATTAAAACTTCCTCAAGGCAGAAAATCCATCTGCTGCCACACAAGGACCTGAGCACACAGCCAGCATCATTTGACGTACAGAGTTACTTCATTTAGAGGATTTATGGCCTCCAGTGCTTCCTATGTTTTCTCTACCCTTTCCTATTAATCCATAATCCACTATTATTACCCTTAGGAAATGATTTATAGATTTTTTTTCCTACAGTTTCCATCTTGGAAATGGTACCTGTCAGCATCACAAAAGGCTCCAGAGCCTCTGGGCTGAGAGATTGGATAGAGATGGTGAGGAAGGGCCAGAGAACGTCACAGGGCTGCCTGCCTGGCAGTGGAGCTGTCCTGAGCCCCAGGTCCCTGCCCAGCACCAGCCACAGATCCCGTTCCTGCGGGCACCAGGATGCTGTGCCATGGTCTGCGCTGGAGAACAGCGGGCACCAGCTGGAAGCAAAGCGCCCGTAGCCCAAATTCCAGTGGCCACTGGGCTACTGGTCTGTATAAAGTCATTATCCTGTCACTGCAGCCACTGCTGGCAGTGTGAGCACAGCTGTGCTCAGTGTGCTGTCTCCAGAATTAATGCACAATAGGCCAGGGGCAGAGATTATTATAGGGAAATTACACAACTAAATAGGTTGTTAACAAGTTGATTTAAAATTCATAAATGAGGCCGGAAAAGATAACAGGGCAGAGAACAGCAGGCTCAAATTAATTTAAACTGTTTGATGAGGAATCAGTGAGGTGGGGAATGAGATGAGGGAGGAGGATTAAAGGGAGTTCCTATTTAAAATCAATTTGAAAGTGTGCCAGAGCCCACTTCCATTGGGATTTGGTCACTGTGAGTCCTCACTGCTCCTTTCATTAGCTCCAGCTCCTTGGCTGTACTTAGTGGATCCCAGAGAGGGATGACCAGGGCTGACGTCCTACTGGCGGCTTCAGAATGCCTTTCTGCCCCAAACAGATTCGCTCAGGACCACAGCAGCCTGGATCCTATGCCAGGGAAATGGGACAGTGCAGCCACATGTGGGGAGGACCCAGGTGGTGGCCATTAGGGGCCATTAGTGAGGACGAGAGGCACGTGGGGATGGAGGGAGGAGGATGGAGAAGAAAGAGCAGGACAGAGACAGCTCCAGGTGATGGAGACTCCTCTCCAGGCAGAGGGGTGTTAATTAGACAAGGGGGGTGTTAATTAGACAAGGGTGCAGTGGCAATAACGTGCGGTGAATGTTCAGTCCTCGCACTCTGTGCGTGTGAAGCAGATCAATAAGCAATTCAGCCATTAGAAATAAAGCTACTCCTATTATCTGCTGATCAATAATTCATTAGTCTTGGACCTGCCTGCCTTGGAGCACCTCTGGAAGGAGAGAAGCTTGCAGCAGGCAGAACAAGGGCAAGGCAGCAAGGTTTCCCCCTCCACCACCTCTGTGAGCCTTTGGTGACTGAGGACAGCGGGACACCCCAGCTCTGTATCTATGATTAAAATGCAATTGTAAACAGCTCTTCATTGTTGCACACACCCAACCTCCCTGTCCCCCTGCCCTCCCCTTGCTGCTCCCCACTGCCCCGACTGGAAATGTTGACAGTAATAAATAGCTGGCAAAGCAATTATACACATTAAGCTGAGAAGTATGAAACTGAGGTCAAAACGATTTTCTTTCTATAATTACATGGAGGGTAAATTCATTTTGCCAATAAAAGTGACACAGAAGGTCGTGGTGAGCAGGTGGTCATGCTGTCTCATCAGGAGCTGCCTCCACAGCCATCCTCCCCTGTGCCTCAAAATCAAGGTGTTCAGCTGGTGCATTTAACTAGAACATTGAGCTGTGAGAAAGCCCAAACGTAGCCAACAGCTTTTTGCTTCATTTATGGTCCTCTTTTTGCTTTCAGACCACTTCCCAACTTCTTGGGTGAATGCTGAGCTGGCTGTGCTGCTCTTTGAACATGAGCCAGCCCTGAAACAAATGTTCAGTCTGAAATCACATTTATTAAACTGTAACAGGGTTTGTTACTCTGTCAATGCACCATATAAAAAAAGCTATGAAAATCAACTGCCAGGTAGAACAACCTGCTCACTTCCAGCTGAATTGTCTTGGCTGCTTTATATCTGACTTTATCCTCGGCAGAGGAGGGGAAGGAGCCTCGTTCTTCCCAGCTGGGATGCTGTGCCCATCCTGCCTCATGCCCTGCTCCTACCTCCAGTCCCCACCTGCAGCTGGGGTGACCCTGGACAATCCCAGGGATGGGCTGGGGAGCAGAGGAGGCTGGAGCACCCACCACTGTGCTCCTCTAGAGTGTGACCTCTCTTGGACAATGCAGGTGATGGGAGGGAATATCAGAGCTGAACTTATGCCTCCAGAACCTGCACAGGTTCAATTTTTCCTGGGTGTTAACAGAGGGGAAACGCATGCCTTTGGCTTTCCAAACACTGGGTTGCCTTTCACTGGATCCCATCTGTGGCATTTTCCACAGCCTCACTGCCTCGGGAAGGCCTTTGAGCAGAGGTGGGGCATGGCAGTAGCTTTTGCTGGTCCCTGGTACCCACCATCCATCAGCCATGATCCCCATTCCTGTGTCCAGGGAATGAATGACTGGATGTGGCACTCAGTGCTCTGGGCTGGTTGACAAGGCGGGCACTGGGCACGGCTTGGTCTTGATGGTCTTGGATGTTTGTTCCCAACAGGATTCCTCATGCATCAGGATGAGATCTGGGGTGGCAGCTGCTCCTGGAATCATGCAGTGCACTGGAGAAGGAGGAGGAGGAAGGGGCAAAGAGGGGAAGAAATAATTCCCAACCTTTCCAGGCACCGTGCTTGTGCCAAGCCCTCAGACAGGGCAGGGCAACCGAGCTCCAGGGCTGTGCTGGTCAGGGATGGGGGTTCCTGTCTCCCCAAGAGCCCTCTGCTGCAGAGAGCCCAGTGTGGCACATTCCCCTCCCTGGCCCTGCCGCACTCCTGTCTCAGCTGGCTGTGAGCTCCTGCTGTTCTCAGAGCTCTCCAGTTAGCATCTGGCAATACCCAGTGAAACTGCAGTTCATTAATGACTTCCATCCAACATCTACAGCAAAAGGGCATTTCCCACAGCTGTTTAGATTTCAGCAGAGCTGTGTGCAACCTTTCTGTGGGATCCCCAGGGCCCCACTATGGTAACAGCATTTGATAAGGAAAATTCAAATCAACTCCTTTCCATTTTCCCTCTCTTTCTTTTATAGTTCACAAACCATGAAGGAAACAGATGGGAATTAAAGAGAGATTGAAAATGACAAAGGAAGTCTAGAGACATTTATTTCCACTCAGAACATATTAATTAGCATGTCTGGGGACAACTGATTAAAGTTCCTGACAGAGAAAGGGAGCTAAAGCACCATTCCCTCTCTGTACAGTGAATGCTTTTGCACATTCCATCACCAAAGCAGAGTGACTGGGACAGGGAACCCCAGCACAGGCAGGGCCAGGCTCAGTGTCCTCTGGATGGGATCTGGAAGCTGTCCTAGAACCCGGCAATGGTTTGGGCTGTGAGGTGCATTAAACTCATCTCCTTCCCCCTTTCGCCATGAGCAGGGGCACCTGCCACTATCCCAGGTTGCTCCAAGCCCCATCCAACCTGGCCTTGGACATTTCCAGGGCTGGGGCAGGCACAGCTGCTCTGGGTATCCTGTGCCTCACCACACTCATAGGGAGCAACTTCTTCCAGCCACTCTGCTTTCCAATCTCCCAAGGCACCTAAATACTATTTTTTCTCCCTGCTGGATTATTCTGGGGTTTCTTAACTGTATTATTTAGAAAGAGAAAAAAAAAATTCAAGTTTTTAAAGATGATAGTTTTTATCTTTGATATTGAGCTTTCTCTCCTTCCCATTTATTTTGCATGACTGCCAAAGGGGAAGAGAAATAAAGAAATAAAGTGTTAAGAAAGTGCTTATCTTTTTGACCAAAGTCAAAAGGAGAAGCAGTGGGAGAAAGACTGGGAGCAGCCTTTAATCTTAGAGATGTTCCACCTCAGGGGATTGCCCTTCCTCTTACCAGGCAATTAAAGCCTTTATTAGGGAGGCCTTCATTAAGACCCATCTCCTGGGAGCTGCTGCTGCACCAAACGCCTCTGAAGCTGCAGCTGAGACTGCTCTGACCAGGAGCAGAGGAGCGTGAACACCATCAGGTCCTAATAATCACCTTTAATGGGAGTCCCTTATCTCAGTTAGGCGCTGACTGAGTGGGACACTCCAGGTCCTGTCCCATACAGTGGCAACTGTTCCCAATTTTTGGGAGGCAGGTCAGCACCCAGAGCTTTGCAGCCGGCTCCGAATTTCCCTCAGCTTTATTTCACGTTCATTTGGGTATTTCCAGGCAATTTCTGCGTAGTGTTTTTAGGGCTCAGATGGGGTCAGGAAGGGTCTGGTTTGCTCCTTTGAGGATGCAGGTGGTAGTTACAGGTTACCATTCTGGGATGTGTAGGTGCCAGAAGGGGCTGTGGAGAGTTTGGCATGAGCCCCTCGTGCATGCTGGATATCACATCAGCACCCCGAATTAATGAACCCACTGCTTGGCTCCAGGCTGCGCTGCAGCCAAGAGCTGCTCAAACACCAAAGGTTTGTGTTTGCAAACCAAGGCAGAACAGGGGTTTCCATCCCTGTCTGCAGGCTGGTATGTAAGATCATGGTTACAAAGCAAAATGCAGTTTTTCAGGATTCCCAGTGTCCCTTCCTGGGGCTGCTGCAGCCAAGGAAGGAGAGCGGTCCCTGACCTGTGACAGCTCCCGATGCCATCACTCCCACAGGGTTGTGATGCTGATGCCAAGGTGTGCAAACTCCTCATGCCCGTCCTGGGAAATGACAGAATAATGAGCCATTTCCATTTGCTGTCTCCTAATCTGGCTGGAAACATCACAGCACATGGCAGGAAAATGCTGTGTTTAAATCCATAATGACTCCTGGCACTATACCTAATATAAATCAAGGAGGATGCAGTTATGGGAGAGAACATTTTTATGACCCTATCTTCATATAATCTATCAAAAAGACAATTTGGCCCCTGCAGTATTCATCTATTTTTATCTAGACACGTGCACTTGTTGCTTCTATGCTATCACCTTCCAAATGGTGAGATTTATTTTTTCCTCAGGAATTGCTTCCATTCCCCTGGATGCTATGGGTTGGTAACTAATGGATACACATTTATGGCCTGATGTGAAGTGTTTGAAAAGCCCTTTGAAGCCCAGTGAGTGGGTTGAAGATGGCACAGAGTAGGATGGTGAGCCCTTAGCACTACTGGCCCAGCCTGGCACTGTGCCTGAGCCTGGCACGGGGGCTCTTCCAGCCAGGACACAATTACCTCAGATGAAAGAGTGAAGTCCTTCCTAAATTAAACATATATAAAAGCTGTAACTATCAAGCTGTTTTCAGCAGGGAATTCTTTCTCTCCTATACATTCCGACTCAGTGATCCCTCAATTTGCCACCATTGCTGGGCCTAAAGTACCTCCATTATTCTGTACTTTACCCCCCTCACTCCCCAGCTCTTTTTGTCTCCGGCTTCCCCTGTTGTCCAGCACATACGAGTGAGCATGGATGTGGCTCAGCTCATGATCACAAAGAGGGAAGGAAGAGGATGAGGGAGGGAAAACATAACAGTGTATGTAAGTGTGTGGGGATTTCTTTCTCAATAATTTCTGTTTAAAATTCGATGAACTCTGTGAAGTCAAATTTCCTGATTTAACTTACTCCAAGTGAATGCAATAAATCTGCTTTGGAGGAAATCTTCAGAGGCTGCAGACAAGGGAGGTGGGGTTTTCCTCCCCAGGATGGGTGTGCTAGCAAAAGGAAAACTTTGCTCATGAAGCATTTGTGTCCAAGGTGATGGGATGCTCGAGGGGGCTGCAGGAATGAGCAAACATCGTGATCCATGCATGCATGGGGAGGACACACAGACCTTCTGCCACTTCCCTGCAAGAGCAAGGCACAAATCAGTGTCAGCAGAGGCAGGGCTGAGCAGAGCACAAGCTTTCGCAAACCCCGGTTTGTTCGTGTCACCGTGCATCGCGCTGGTTCCCAGCCAGCTGAGCTCTCAGTGCCCGGACAGAGCACGGCCAGGGGAGGCTGGGACATGGAAGCAAGAATCAGCTCACACAGAAGCCATGGAAGTGGCAAAGTGTTGGTTGCACTTTTGCTGCTGTGACTGTTTCCCTTTCCTCACAGAAAGCTGTGATGAACACCCCTAAGGGGGAGCAATCTCTGCGTGGGCCTCTAAAAAAGTTGTTCCAACCTGAAGTTACTCTGTTCTTTCCATCCCATTCTGTGAAAATGCCCTTTGGGCATCACATCGTCTAACTGGAAATTAGCCCATTTTTCCTGGAATAGAATCTGGTAACAGTTCTGGCATAGCTGCCCTGTGCCTGTGCGTTTGCAAAGCGACACCAGGACAGACTCACATCCTCGAACTTCTGCAGCCTCTGCTGTTGGATAGCAACATAGATATGGGAAGCATGAGGGAATCACAGAAATAATGATTTCTTCAAAAATATATAATTAGGAAACAGCTTTTCTATTTCCACTTTATTGGGTATTTTTAGTTGAGCAGCTGTTCTTCTGGTGTTGGCATAAAACCTGTTTCTTTCATTCCTAAAGGAAGAAATTCTTTATTTTTGTGGCTATAGAATTCGACTTCAGAAGTCACTTACTGTTTCCAAGTTGGATGCACTCTGGAAGGAATCTATATTCTTCTCCTATGGTTCCTGGGCATGAAAGCAATCTCTAAATACTCAGAGGATGAAATGAGGTCAAACCTGCAATTCCACATGGCTACTGCCGAGGGAAGCCAGCACTCCAACACGCTGCTTTGCTTCTGTCAGAGTAGTTTAGAAAACAGCTATGGGAAATTATTTTGCAATAAATAAGAACTTACAAGCACAGATGGGCTGCAGCCTGGGGTTTTCCTTCAAGCTATTCTCCTAAAAAGAGATTGGGAATTGCAATTGGGTGCATTAAATTGGTAGGTGAAGGACAAGCTGTTTCACATACAAATTATTACAATTGCATAATTTACAAATTCCTCTCATGCACTAAAGCTCTCAATTGTCCACCACCTTAGGGCTCAAGCCTCAAGATTTCCCTTTGCACGTGGGTTAAAATGGCACTTAGAGGTGGGACACAGCACCCAGCCCCTCACAGCTCCTGCGGAATGGGAGCTTCTCTCCCTTTGAGTACTGAAACAGCAGCTGAAGAAATGCTGCCAGTATTTGTTCAGAAGTGGTGGAGCTGAGCCACTTCCTGGTGAGCTTGGAGGAAATGCTCTCAAGGGCATCATCCAGGGCTGGCTTGGTCAGCAAAGCCAGACTCACTCTCCATTTCCCAGGGAAGGATCCCAGAATCATTATCAGAAAGGTTGGAGATGTCCAAGATGATAAAATCCATCCTTTGGCCAAATACCACCATCCCCACTTTGCCATGTTGTGACTGGTGCTGTCCTGAGCCAGGGGTGCTGCAGAGACCCCCTCACACTTGTGTGCACTTTTGCTGTACCAAAGCATTTCCCTTTCTTCTCTGAACTGTGTTTCTGGAAACTTCCATTGCATCTGAGACTCAGTGCAGGTGTTAATTACACTGTGCTCATTTCCAAGGTGGATATTTAAATGCTTTCCCTGCTGCAGTTGGGGGATTTTACAAAATTGTTTATATTCTGTTCTGGAGAAAATCGAGCATTCTCAATGCTCCCCAAAATGTGTTTAAAAAGTTCACATAATTGAGCATTTGCAGGGGTTGCAATTAGCTAAGCCAATGCAGAACCTCCCAAAATAACCAGTTCCTTTCTTTTCTGGTGCTTGTTATAACACACAGAGGTTGTTAGATGCTTTCTTACCATCAGATTGTAGTTAGATTAAATTAATGTAATAGAGGATATAAAACCAGTTTCTTTTTAACCCTGTTCTTACAAAAAAGCTTCCTTTCTTCCAACCACCCACATTTGAAGTAGCCTGAAATACTGACAGAGTTTTCCTATATGAAATCCAGGAAAATTTCAACATTCACAAAACATAAACCTGCTTAAGTTGCCCCTTTACATGCTCAGAAGCGCAAACCCCTTATAAAATTAAACTAGAATTTCTGTATGTATAGATGTACATACAGTCTACCTTATCTCTTGCATTTTCTATTTCACATGTTGGCAACTCTATAGAGAAACATTGTGTGCATGAAGAATCTTTGCTCTGACTGTAAAAGTGCAGGTGTCTCTGGCTGAGAATCATTATCTGTTCAACTGTGCAGAGCAGCGCTACAAATGTTGGCAACATTATTACATTGCCATTTCCCACGGAGTTTGGGCAGCGTCCTGTCAGCCACGATGCTGCTAATTTTCTGTATGAATTGGCAGAATTTGGGCAGGGATTGGATAAGACTTCATTTCTTCCACAGTATTCTTGGAAGTGTTCAAGGCCAGGTTGGAGGGGGCTTTGAGCAACCTGATCTAGTGGCAGGGGTTGGAATGAGATGAGCTTTAAGGAACCTTCCCACCCAAACCATTTGAGGATTCTATATATCCCTTCTCTTGCAGAAAGGGTTATAAAACCTCTAACTGCCTAAGCAACTGGGTGTTTTCCTTACCCTTTTTTTTTTTTTTTTTTTTTTTGAATCTGTCAGCCCAGAGTTTTGACCAACAGTGAAAAATAACCTATTTAAAAATAAGTTTAAGCAACTCTGTATGTGTAGCTCATTGAAGTAAAAAAATTGCTCACTGCAGCTTCAAGATCTTCAAAGATCTTCATAATGAATACACATAAGTGATTGACTGACCTCAAAACTTTGTGGCAGAAAATCTATTCACTTGTCAATCAACTCAAGAAGAGCTGCCACTTAAAAAGGACTAAGACAGATGGCACCAATGAATTGTGCCACGGTGAAATGAAGCCAGGAATGCGACATCAATTTTTCACTTTCATCTACACTGGAGTGTCACCATGTTCATTTACAGAACCCGTGTGCAGGGCCATTCACTGTGTGTAAAATGACTGGCTGAGGCTGAGGGAGGGGTAGGAATTCAGTAACAAATTACAGCAGGAGATGGAAACAGAGCAAGAAATGCTGTACCAGAAATACGGTTTGCCAAAGGCCAGGTCTAGAGCATCTGATGGAGAGGAGGAAGCTCAACACTGCTTCCCAAAGCTGCTGGCTCTGAACTTCTACATGCTCTTCTGAGGAGCTGGATGAAGCTCTACAGAACTTTGTAAAACCATGGAAAAACGTTATTTGTGAACTTGATTCCCCAGGACCACATTACAGGAGTGTGTGAGTATGACGTGCAGCAGCAGAGGCTGATGAGGTGTGACCAAAATTCATTCTGGCTTGACGACAAGCTGTGAGGCTGAGAAGTGCTGCTGCCACCCACCAGACTGCCACCTCTGCTGGAACACTTGGCACGGTAACCTGTGCTTCCACTGGTGCTGCTTTTAGGAACAGACAAACAGGACACACAAGTTCGAGAGCTTTGCAATGTCTTGGTCTGTACAAGCAGAACCTGAACAGCTCTGCCACACCTGGCAATGCTGCAGAGGTCACACAGTCCTGGAATACTTTGGAAGGACCTTAAAGCCCATCTTGTTCCACCCCCTGTCGTGGGCAGACACACCTTGCACTGTCCCAGGTTCCTCCAAACCATGTCCAACCTTGCCTCGAACATTTCCAGGGATGGGGCAGCCACAGCTTCCCTGGCAACCTGTGCCAGGGCCTCACCACCTTCAGAGGGAAGAATTTTTCCCCAATGTCCAATCTAAAACTCCTCCCTTTCAGTTTAAATCCATTCCTGCCCCTGCCCTTGTAAAAAGGTGTAAAGAGATGTTCAGAACTTGCTAGATGACGGGCAGAGCTGAGCACCATCAAGGTTCTTTGACTGCCTCTTGCTCTGTGTGCCAATGCTCAGCTCTGCTGGAACGAGGAGGGACCTCTCTGGACAGGAAAGCCATCGCACTTCATCTGAGATTCTGCAGTAGCAAGAAATTTCCCCTGGTTTGTATTCCTGAAGCTCCTGTCACACAGGGATGACCCACCCAAAGCTTTTGCTGTTACAGACAGCAGGGATGGTGCAGGGATAGGAAAAGCAGCACAAAAGATGGGGATGGATTGATGGGAAGTTATTCCACAGTCTAAGCCAAATAAGACACTTGGAGTTTCCAATAAAAACATTTCATCCCATGAAAGCAAGAACTGCATATAATTAAGAAGTGCAAATGAAGGTGTTTAGCAAAGTGTTTTGCTGCATTTCAAAGGGACATACACACACAAAATCATCCTTCAAAGACTGCCAGTGCCCCAAGCATGTGGGAATCTGTTTCTGCCACCTGCTCCCCACCCAGCACAGAGCAGAGGGTGTGTGTGCGCACTAATTGCTGTTAGGTATGGTGGCTTTTTTTTTTTTTTTCTTAAGTAACTCCTTCTTTCTCATTTGAGTTTTTTCTCTTTCCAGATGAAAACAAACTGCATTAATTTCTTCTGATTTAGTGGAACCTCAGCACTGTTTACACTGACTCAATGCTTCTTAATTTAAACCCAGGACAATTGTAATTTCAGCTCTATTTGCAGCTGTTCAGGTTTCAGTATGTTAGTCTAAACATTTCTGTGGAGGATGCTGAGCACTCTTTTCATTATAATTAGTTCTGCAAAAGTTTTGGTTCTGTCAGCTTCACTTTTAATATTTTATATTCAATAGTCAGATAAATAATAATGCAATCAGGATGCCCTTTGCCCGTGATGGAGTAGACAATATCCTGAGAATGCAAGAGTGTAAACCAAGTATTCTGACACTCAGTGGAGAAGATATTCACAGCTTGTGCTGAATTTTGCCCTATGATACAACAGAAAAAACTGAACAAAATCAATTAAAAGGCTGAAAATTTCTCATGCAAGGGCATGCAGTGACAGGACAAGGGGGGATGGCTTTAGCTGACGAAGTTTACATTGGATAGCAGGGAGAAATTCTTGACTGTGAAGGTTGTAAGGCACTGGAACAGGTTTCCCAGGGAAGCTGAGGGTGTCCCATCCTTGGAAGTGTCCAAGGCCTGTTTGGAAGGGGCTTGGAGCAGCCTGGGACAGTGGGAGTTTGTCTACTACCCCTATAATCAAATGATCTTGTAAAGCTACTGGGTAAACTAAAGAGAAATGGAGGGGGAAAAGAGTAGGAGTGATGTAATGGAAGAAGAGCAGAGATGAAGCACTGTCTGGAGACAAGACTGAGGAAACATCCCCCACAAAAGAAAATGAGAAACGAGAGAAGATGACGAGATCTCATTTACTCTCGTGTTGCTCTCAGTGATTGAGCTAACAGAGCAATTAAAGGGTTGCTCCAAAATCTTCTCTTGTTCAGAATTCACAAGAACCTAATGACCAAACTTTTAGCACAGCTATGAATATTCCTTTAAAAGGAATAGATATTTGACCTCATCAACCCTGTATCGTCTATAAAACTGCTCCTGTCAAATGTAGGTGGATAATTTCATGCTCACTGGAAAATCAAGCATTTCATCTGGGCAGAGGGTGCAGTGAGACACTCTCTTTTCCCCAAACTACTTGAGCAGAGAGGGGGTTAGTAAAACAAACCTGTGGTCTTGAATCCTCAGGCAGGAATATCGGGAACTGTGCAGCTCATACAGGCATCTAGAAATCAGTCACTGAGATCAGAGCTGTGGATTTCAGACGCTCCCCATTTGAGCTCAGCAGTGCATGGAGGTTGCAGGTGCCTTGAGGAGCACCACCACATTCAACCACGCACCAAAAAGGTGGAAGAGCCTTTTCCACACAAATTTTGCTCTGCAGGAGCGATGATCACACTTCCATCTGCTCCTGAGTGCAGACCTGTGCTCCCCCACCCTTACGATAGGATTTGGGGCATTCATCTCTTCCCTGGTGCTGTGTAGGGCTCCTTACAGCCATTGCCTTTATTCAGCTTCTTCCAAAGCAATGCTGCTGCCAGAGCAGGCTCACCAGTGGGAATTACCCTGTGGAAGGCTTTGCTGGCTTTATGGACCCTAGCAAAAGCCAGAAGCATAATTCCGAAAGTTTGTAGAGAAAATCTAGCATAGTCTACAGGTATCTTACGAAATGTGATAAAATCTTCTGAAAAGTCACTTGAACAATCTGGGATTTCTTATCCTGGGCTTGGGCCTGGCACAATTTGTCCTCTTCCATTGGTGAGGAGCGAGGCTGGAGGACTCACCATGCACCTTCCTTGTCCTTGGCTGAAGTTCAGCTCCCGGAGAAGCCCGGTTCAGCCAAGATTTGACTGTGAATCTTGAATAAATGCCCCAGAGAAGCAGCACTTCTCCTGCCTCCCTCAGCCCACACACAACCCTGCGTGTGCAAGTCAGATGGAGGGTTTTGTACCAGAAGTGTGGTGAGGAACTAAAAATGTTGGGCAGCTTTGGGAAGAAGATAGTAAAAATTACTGGCAGTTTAGGAGGATTTTTCTCTTTTAAGAGGCAATAGCTTTTGTAATGGCTGTGCATAGATTTTATTACTAGGACAGTTTATCTAGGGACTTAGTGTTGGCAGTGCAAAACCTCTGTATTTGCTTTTTATTAGAACAATTTAATTTGCATTTGGCTACTATGAAAATTTACTGTTTTCAGGAAGAACAGAAGTAAATGTCTTGCCTGGAGATCTGTTCCAGTGCCCTGTGCTCTGATCTGGGAGGAGGATCAGCTTTGTAATTGCTCACCTCAGATCCCTCCAAAAATGCTGTTAAATTGAGCTCCAACTTCTCTCTGCATGCCCTGCTGTATTTTCTTCAGAAGCCTATGTTGAATATGAAAAATAACATTTTCCTGCAGGAAACTGCAGGCTAAGCAAGTGCCAACAGCTTCCAATGCAATGGTCATGCGGCTTGGGATGAGAGAATGTTTTCCCAAGAGAAAATAATAGCTAATCCCAGTTCTCTGTACCACTCAGCCTCTTAGGACATGAGGATTTCCCTGTCTGGGAAATCAGGAAACAGTAACAAGGTCACTGAATCGGGGAATGATTTGGGTTGGAAAGGATTTTAAAATCACCTCATTCCCTGCCCTGGCCAGGGACACCTTTCACCAGAACGCCCCAAGCCCTGTCCAGCCCTGCCCTGAACCCCAGGGATGGGCCCCAGGATTTGTTCTCACCTTATCTGTGGCTTTCATCCCAGAGAAATCTCTGCTGTGCTGGAATTCCTGATCGCTGTCCTATTAACTTCTCCTGTGGTTTAACTCATATTTGCCATCTTCATTGAGTTTTTGTGTCCCCCAGTGCTGTTTCTGAAGCCTGATGGAGAATTTCCTGAACTCCCACGTTTCAGTGCCTCTTCCTCCCAGCCCTTGTTAGCATTCTGGCACACGGCAGTGGGGTTATGTCTTCAAGGTTAAAAAATTCTGACAGCAAGTCAGATTCCTGGTCTGAAGCTTCCCTTTGAAGTCTTTTTTCAAGCCACTGGGGAAGGAGCAGGCAGGGAAGCGCCGTGTAGAGCCCTGACCCACAGCCTCAAGCCCAGAGATTTCTGCTGGGGGGAAAAGTTGCTGTTCCAAGAGAGAGGGAAAATCATAGGAAAATTAATCATGGAGCCTTTTGTTTTCAAAACTATAGCTGTTCATCTGCTCAATATTCATGAGAAGTGACTTAATATGTAATGTACAATAAATTGAAGCCTATTTCAGTGTCCTCTGCTCTTTCAGCAGTGCATGACATGCCTCGTGAAACTGAAAGAATAATTACAATTCATCCCTGGGAAAGAAAACTTAGTAATTACCATTAAAAAACCTTTGTACTGTTTTCTACCCACAAAGCTATTATCAGCAACCAGAGTCTGAGCAGCCTGGGGTAGGGGAAAGTGTCCCTGCCCACGGCAGGGGTGGAGCTGGACCCCTTCCCCCCCAAACCATTCCATGATTCTATAAACAGCAACACACTCCAGGAACTGATGGAAAGGACATGCCAGCTGGTTAAACTAACTTGAGTGCATCTAAATTGACAATTAGCTCATCCACAGGCTGGTCGTTCCTTATACTGGAAAGATGTGGAGACACCAGAACTGGTTTGGCTTTTGGGTGTGTTATTTTCCATGAGCAACTTTGCCCATGCTTGGTTGCTTGAGCAATTTAGACCACTTAATTTGTTTCAAACTAGTTACTTCTTCACTGTGACAGCATGCCTACTATGGGCACAATTTCAAACAATTTAAAAAATTTGATATTCAATATAGTCCTTGAGCTTTGGTCCAGATTTTTGCTTAATAATTTAAATTAAAATTCATGTGAACCCTCAAAGAATCACAAGCTCCCTCTGGGAATCCAAACGTGTTTCTGTCTGAGCATCACTTGCATCGCCCTCAGTACCTGAAATGCAACATAATGCCCTGTGTGATATGAAAATGCTATTTTCTCATCAAGAGCACAGTGTCAGATTTATTTTCATCCTGTTCTTTAAGATATCCATGCTTTCCCGTCCTCAATTAAATGTCAGGTCACACTGGGTATCCAATCAAAGCTGAAGGTGTTTCAGATCCCATTTCACACAAGCATGGAGAGGAATGTTGAATTTTTATCGCCTTAATTTTTTGAATTGAAACATCTAGGTATATCTGGAGACTATATAACCTGAGGAACAACCTGACATATCCAGCCCATGGAAAAATGAAGCTGGGGCTGCCTGCACCCACCATCACGTCCTGCCCTGAACAAACCATGCACAGCTCTCATTGCCTCCTTCATCCACTGTGTTCCACTGAATTAAGCTCCAAGATTAAAGCAATAAGAAAACAAAATTGAATCAAGTTGATGAGAATGTAAATAATGTAATTTGTAATTAGATCTTTTGTCTTCCCATTTCATTCCCTGCTCTGTTATAGTCTTTCCAGCTTTTGTGTCTACTGCTCATCCTTCTTGTGATTTTTTTTTAATCCCTTGCTAAGCTCTGAATGACACAGAGCTTTATACATTATGTAATCTCCAGACAAATAATTAACCTGGAGAGGCCATGGCATTTTTATCTAGCATCACTGCCACCTTCACCTCTGGTTTCTGGCAGTGACATCCCACAAATCCTGAAGGCACCAAACCTGTTGCTCCCAGAGCACTGCAGGCAGAGGTTTTGCCCCAGAAATCCAAACGGGAGTGTCTGGAAACCAGCCTGGATTTCTCTGCCAAGGCTGCAGGGAAGGCTGCAGAGCAGCTGGGGGAAGATGCAGCTCCCAGCCCCAACCTTGCTCTGCCCCTGGCTGACCCCAGTCCTTTCTGGTTTGGGGTGTGACCCCCCAGAAGTGCCAAACCTCTTCAGTCCAGCTGTGGTCTGTAAATTTCTGTTGTGACCCCAGGAAGAGGCTTAATCAGCCCAAGCCCCTGGTGTTTGAAAAGCATCACCAGTCCAGAGACTGAGCTGACCAGCAGGAATCTGAGCACAAGGGAAGAGGAGAGCACCACTGTCCTGTCATGGCTCAGAGCTCTGGCTGTACTCACAGAAGGCTCAATTCAAACTACCTCCCAAGAACTGCCTGTATTTGCCTTGAAGCCCAGCTTTTATGACCACATTTTTGCAAATTGATAAAGATGACAGCTTTATCAGCATCCTATTGCAGCTCCTGCCAGGTTGGTTTTATCGCCCAGCCGACACTGCTCCCATTCATTCCTACCTGCATGCTGTAGCTGTAGCTGGTATTTTGTGATTCATACTTTTGGTTTCCCTAAATTGGATTATTTCAGTCTGAGGTCCTTTGAGCTGCTGCAGGCTGTTCTGGCGTAGTGCTGGGCTGCAGCTCAGTGTAACACACAGAATTCGTGGCTGTGATCCCTGTTACAGGTAATCGTCCTTGCAGAGTAGATTGAGCTGAAGCTCTACGGGGTGCTCTGCCCTCTGCATCCGACAGGAACCCCCCTCCTTCCTCCTATAATTCACGTGGTTTTGAGCCAGCCATGGGGCTGCAGAGCTGAGGCATATCCAAGTCATGTTCTTAACCCAACTCTGAGCTTACTTACAGAGAAAATGCCACCAGGTTAAAACAAATCTTCCCTTTCTGAGTGGAGTTGCTCTTGGTTCTGCTGTGCCAGTTCATCTCCCATTTTCGACACTGACAATAACCCCATCCTGGGGCTAATCCTGGTGGGACTATGCCAACATCCCAGCCCTCATCCTGCCACTGTGTCACTCAGTAAATAGTATCCAAAAGTTTATTTTGTTGTCATATCTACACAGTAAATAGATTTAGGTATTTGACTGAGTCAATCAAAAGGTTTTTCCTTTGCATGCTCCTTTACAGGAGTTTGAATTGATTTTTAGTTTTTCATTGGTAATTAAGAGTGTAAATTACTGCTGCTAATTCCTGATTTTATTGTCCTCTGGTGCAGACAAGTTTCTGTGGTGTCAGGGAATTTTCTGTCTGTGCTGTGCACTCACACGGGTGGGAGATGGTGTGGAGCTCACTGTGTAAAGAAGCATTAAAAGTGACTCCAGGAGTCAATAAGCTCCCAGCTTTGGCTGTGTTATCAGTATTGATTCAGTTAAAAATTATTTCTCTTAATCCCAGACCTGTGGCTGCTGTTGGTTTAACCCTTTGGAGAAGACGTGTTGTGGAGGCACCTGCCTGGCTTCCGAGCTGTGGGAGGTTTTCTCCATGCTGAAATTTCTTAGGGCTTCTCTGCTGTGCTGACCCAGGTGTTCTCCCTGATGCCGGGTTGGAAGCTGAGGTGAGTGGCAGAGTGGCAAGGAATGTGAGCACTGACCCCACTCATTGGGGTTGGAGGGGCCAAACCTGGGATTCCCTCGTCCCCCAGCCAGGGGTGTCCATCACTGCACTGCTTTCTCCTCAGACATCTGTGAATGTCATTTCTTGGCTTGACTGTGCCCCTTCACTCCCCTAAACCTCCCACACACCTTCCTCCCTCTGGCTCTCCAGTATTAAACACTAGTTTCCCATTTATTCTTGAGAAAAAACATTCTTTAACTCCTAATAGCTTTCCTAAAGCCATAACCCACTTTGTCTGCTGTTTAATAGGGAATCAATACTGTTGTAATGCAATGAAATTTACATTGATTTGTCTTATTTTAACTGGCAGCTAAACCAATAAGTTATTGGTCCATTTGCTCCCACCAGGAGGCCCAGTGGGCTTCTTCAAACCTGACATGTTTCTTTTTGCTAACAATTAATTACAAAAATCTGGCATAAAATTTGCAAAGGGGGCTAGGCAGAGTTACTACTTGCAGCACTCTTTTAAATTAATGCAAAAGTGGAACCTATCAAACTAAGATGCCTTTTAAATGTGCTCACACTGGCAGGTGCAGGCTGGACGAGGACATCCACCTTGCCAAATCACCATGGAATCACAGAATAGTTTGGGTTGGAAGCAACCTTAAGGCTCATCCCCTTCCAGCTCCCTTATTATGGGCAGGGGCACCTTCCAGTGTCCAAGGTTGCTCCAACCTGGCCTTGGACGTGTCCAACATGGGGCAGGCACAGCTGCTCTGGGCACCTGTGCCAGGGCCTCACACCCAGGTGGGTCAGCAGAATTGTGTGGGACCATTGCCTTGGAGCCATCAGTGGCTGCCCAACATCCTGATGATCTGACACCTACACTGACTTTCACTGCAGCCATCTAATTGCCATCGTTTCAGCTCCCCTGGTGCACACCCTGTTCTTCCACTAAAAATGAGGTTTTAGGGTGAACTGTCTACCCTGGAGGTGGGGAAGCCTGTGTGAGCAGCGGTGCTGCTCTGCCAGCCCTGCTCTGTCCCTAGCACGGCACAGGCAGCAAAGTGTGGGCTGGAGATCTGATCCGGAGGGTCAGTGCCATGCTCCGAATGCCTCATGAGCCAAACAGCTTCTGCAATTACAGCAGCACAACCTGCTGCAGTATTCCCTGCCTGGAGGTTTCAACTGCATCTCTGTGGATCAGGAGGGACCTGAGATCAGCCGTGCAGGGGAAAGGCCAGGGCTCTCGCTGCTTTTGTTTCAACAGCCGCTGTGGATCAGCCAACAAGAAATAAAAAGGTAAAACGCATTTCGGACCAAGAAAAAGGATGTTTGTCTGACTCAGGGGACTAGGAGAGCCATTTCTCATTCTCACAAAGCAGTGATTAACTCGGAGGCAGGAGGGACTACTCCCCTGAGACAGGAATGCTCCTAACTGCAGTTTACATGGGATCTACAGTAATTCTGTTGTATTAATATAATTACCAGACAATCCATTTCAATAACATAATCACAACCCGTATTTCATTCCTCAATTAGTATTCTGATGAGAACAATTTCTAAGTCATAACCTCCTCACAAACCCACCACTAAAAAGAGAACAACCCAATAATTTCTCTCACCATGTTAAGCCAATTAGCCAGTGGCTACAGAGCAGAAGGGATTTTTTTTTTTCACTGGATACTCATCAGCAGTGGAAAGAGAAGTTTCAGGGGAAGAACATCTGTCTCTTCAGAGGCCTTTTTTTTGAGCCATTTCTCCAGTCTCTCAGTTCTGCCCTGTCTATCGTTTTCAATTTAGCTGTGGGGTTTTCCAGTGTTTTTCCTGCCTCACCTTCCTGCACTTCTGCAGTGGTTTCATGCTGATGATGGCACCAGGCTTGGCCAGCTCCACAGCCTGCACTGCCTCCTGCTCCAGAGCTGCTCCAGACATCAGCTCTGTAGGTCCTAAATTTGAACAAATTACATTTCCACCTGCCCGGGAGATCACAACAATATGCATGGGATGAATCCTGCTTACCTCAGCACTGGAATTAATGAGCAGAAATGTGATTGTTTGCCACAGGAAAGCAGCTCAGAAAGCTGCGTATTACACATTGTCATGTTATACATGATGGCTTTGCACTGCAGTCCTGGGAGATTGTAATGAATAAAATCTTGACAACATTTTCTCCTGCATTAATCATTTTAAGCTGATCCTACAGGATACAAGGGCAAATTAAATTCTATTTGCAATTTCATGCATGATGCCCGGCATGGCCGATGCCTGAGCCAGCAGTTTTTCAGTAAGACAAGCGTGTAAGCTGCAATTATGCAGTTACTTTCTCCCATGTTCCAACTCTCTCATTACTGACAAATTTATAAATGAAAATGTATGAATGGTATTAAACTCACCTTCAAGGATGGAGCAAATTAAAATTAATAGTTTATAAGACGATATTTGAAGAAACCCTGGAAACACAGTCCTGATTCAAGTATTGAAAAGAAGAGTGGAATCGATCAGCAGCTGGCAGACCAGGACCAGCTCTGCACTAAGTGAAGGCGCTGGGCTGCCACAGGCTCCTCAGGTGATATTTGATGGTGTTTGTACAGGAGGAGAAGTGACCCCTGGCTCAGTGGTGGCAACAATTAGTACCGAGCACACCACAGTGTGAACAATTTCAATGTCAAATAAAGTCTCCTGGTCCTGCTACTCTTCAACATCCCAGCAAAAAGCTGTGTTTTATTTTTGAAGGGTGATGCAGGTGCCATTCTCAGGGTTGCAGCTCTGTGTAGATCACACAGGGTGGTTGTTGTTGGCTGTCACCCTGAGCAGCTTCCCCTGGCACCTGGCACAACTAAGGGGAGAATTCCTCATGTGCTTTTAAGGAATAGCAACCAAACCCTGGAATGGAGGGAGAAGGACCAAGGGCTTCACTGAGGGAGGTGTTTTGGAAAGAAAGAGGGTTCCCTCCAGCAAAGCAGGCTGGGATGTGGGGATTCCGAGGCTGCACTTGGTCCAACTCCATCCTTGCAGGTAATAATGGGGCTCTTTTGCCCTCACTGCCCTCACCAGTGCCCCAGCTGTGTGTGCACAGATCAGCAGATCCAGACTGGGCTCCAGGATTCAGCACGAGCACACTGCTACTGAAAAATGTAGAAACAGTGCTAGGGGGGCATCAAAGGGATCAGAAGGGATTGTTAACCCACATCAAAGATGGAGACCCAAGCAAGAGCTTGGTGGGGGCAGTGAACGCCACGACAGTCAGATCAAAGAGAATAAAACACCAAGGTGTGCAGTATTTCTCTGCCAGCCAGATTGATAACTAAGAGAGCTTCAAAGGAGTATTCTGCACTCATGACTGAGTTCCTAACCCTGCTTGATGAGCCTGTTGCTCCCTATCTTCCTGTCTCTGCTCCACACAGAAATAATAATCCCAGAATCCCAGAATCCCAGAATGGTTTGTGCTGGAATGGACCTGATGCTCCTTTCATCCCAATCCTGCCCTGGGCAGGGACACCTTCCACTGTCCCAGGCTGCTCCAAGCCCCATCCCACCTGGCCTTGGACACTTCCAGGAATCCAGGGGTAGCCACAGCTTCTCTGGGCACCCTGTGCCAGAGCCTCATCACTCTGAAAGGGAAGAATTTCATCCTAAATAACCTAGAAATAGGCAAACACTTGATGGGAAGCACCATCTGAGGTTTTGCCTTCACTGTGTATTCATTTCCCTTGCATGGTCCAGGGGTCTCAGGCCCAGAGAGAAGGTGATGCTCCAGGACCCTGTGGCAGAGCATTCCCGGTTGCCCAGCCCTGGCACATCCTGCCCTCCCCTCTCCCTGCTGTCTGTGGCTTTAAGCTGATTCTCTTTGACACTGCTGTGACTCCTTCAGTAACATCGTAAGGCAGAGAGGAGACAGCCCAAACAGTTTCCTTTTAATTGCAATAGCTTCATTCTCCTCTGTTCTCATGGGGCAGCCACACATCCACCAGAACCAGGGGACGTGTGACTCCCTTTGGAGGCATTTGGGGTATTTTTCTGAATTTTCGACATTCTTCCCATCAAGGAAGCTGCAGCAGTGAGCCCAGAGCTGCTGTTGAGGAAAGGAGGCAAGTCTTTCATCTAAAGAGAAAATTCAGAAAATAAGCAGGGAAAGAGCTGGGCTTAAAAACTCTGAGCAAACTGCAAATTATTCTGTTTAAAAGAAAAGAGCCCGCTTGGAAATTTCCAATTGGATGATTCGTTTTTGAGTGTTGGAGGATCAAAAGCTGCTTGTCCTTGGTGGCTGGAGGCAGTGGAGTGGCAGAAGCAATTCCCAGGCTCAGTGGGGTCCCTGGGCTGGGCTGGTTATTTGCCTTGTGGCTTTAACAAGAGTTCACTCAGGCTTATCTGTGATTATTTGGTCTTTAGACTAGGCATGGTGAAAATGAAATTACAGCACAGCAGACACAGACGGAGCTTCCTTTGCTCGGCAGACCTGCAGCCCTCTCCCTGCTGGGCCACCAGAGCACAGAATGGTCCATTTAACACTGGAACCCCAGCCAAACAGGAAGAAATTTATTCATGGCATTTTTGCAGCTTTTGTTTGGAATCTGCAGGGGGAATTCAGTGTAAATGTGCCTGGTTTGGCTTTTCCTAACCCTTGGATTTCTTTCAGTAAGGGAAAGGGAACATCAGAGCTTAAGGCAAAAATCCAGGAGCAAATTCCTGGGAAAAATTTCCCTTGAAATGTGACACAAAAGCAGATGGTGGAACACACAGGCTCCTCCTCGGCTCGTGGGCTTACTGCTCTAATTGAGCACCACTGGTGGCACAGGGTCACAGCTCCCCTGACCTGGGTGATTTCCCATCCTGGCAGGGCTTTGGGACCTGATCCTGCAGGTTCGTGTGCGCTCCATTCAGTGAGAGGTTCCCCTACAGTCCCCTGCCCTATGAGCGCTTGTTCTCACTACAACATTGAGGATTATTTCTCTGATTTTTTTCTCCTGAATTCTCCAATGTGTTTGGAGCACATTTGCAATTGCAGCATTTGTGCCCCATCCCTGGAAGTGCTCGAGGCCAGGCTGGATGGAGCTGGGACCAGCCTGGTCTAATGGAAGGTGTCCCTGTCCTTGGCGTGGGGTGGAATGAGATGAGCTTTAAGGTCCCTTCCAACCCAATCCACTTTGTGATTCTGGGACTGCTCTTCCCTGGCTGTTCTGCTGTCTGTCCAGCTGCCCGAGGCTTGCCTGGAGGCTCCTCAGAAAATCCCAGCAAAGGACTTTCGTACTAATTTATTTCCTTCCTGATTACGGTTTAGGAATGTCTATTGTCACCTCAGTTGTTTCACATCCTTTATGGCTTGGCAATGCAGCTGCCTTCCCTGACAAACACAACAGCGAAGGTGAAGAGCCTGGAGTGTGAGGCAGCTAAAGGCTTAGAGGGTGACATTCATCAAAAAAGGTCAAAAATAGGCATTTCCTCCAAGGAAAGGAGACAGTATCCCTGCTCCTACCAGCACAGGAGGGAAATAGGAATGGCCATAATGCCCTGGTGGTTAAAAGTATCCTGATGGATCAGAAATTGTTACCCTTATGGTAAACATGTCACTTCCAGAACAAGGTTAGGGTGTTCAACCCTGTGGAGTGGCAGCCGGCTGGCGTTTGAAGTTCTATATATTTGCATTATAAAGGATCAGATTCAGATGCAAATTAAGATATCTTGTTTCAACAGAAGTTTTAAGCAAGTGAAAATTGTGCTTTGAAGAGCTGATCCCTGTGATAACAGACCCGTACCACACTCGTGAGGCAGAGCAGGGATGGCATAGGGCTGCCTGATGTGCCCCCGGGAGCTGGGGGGGTACAAACAAAACCAAAATCTCCTGCCAAGAGCCACAGCAAGGTGGGAAGCAGCAGCTCTGCTCAGAGCTCACCTGGCACTGCCGGGCACAGACCGTGTGAAAGCCTCCAGCTTTCTGCAGCCTTGGCATTAAAGCTGTAGGAATCCAGAGCTGCCCTCATCTGCTGGAGGGACAGAGAAAACTCCCTGCCATCAGCCCAGCGTCTCCCACAGTAATTTCCCGGCTCCATCATTTCACTGAGCCTGTCCGTGCCCGTTACCTTTGGGTAACAGCCTGTGCTTGCTCACAGGTACGGTCAGGAGGAGGCAGAGGGCAAAGAGAGCCCAGCTCTGCCCTCATTTCTCCACCTGGGCAGCATGCAATGGACCAGACCTCGCCCCAAGTGGAAAAGAGAGAAAAAATGGAGATGGATGTTGTGGAGCTGGGGTTGCGAATAATTGTCTTTGCTGGCAAGCAGTTCTCCTGATCTGGGGGTGCCCAGAGCTGTAACCCCAGCCCGGCTCTGCTCCAGCCTCTCACCCGGCTGCCTTTGCATCCAGCCCTGCTCTCACCCAGAGCCCCCGGCAGCTCTGCCAGCCCGGGAAGCCAAGTCCAGGCTCTGGCACTGCCCACACTGAGGTGGGGCTGTGCCTGTGGAGCTCCAGAGCTGCTCTGGTGCCACGGCTGGGATGAGAGCTTTTTCTGTGTCTGGGGAGATGCACAAGTGCTTTCCAGCCTGGGAGCCGCAATCTGTCATGTACATATTTTTGTTGTCTCCTCTGAACATATTTAGAGGATTAGAGAAAACCCACATCATACAACGGATTTAAAGGTTATTAAGGGAGAAATGCATTTTTCAGCACCTGCTGCCTGAAAAGTGTGCAGTCAAGTGCTTTAAATACCATGGTGCTATTATTCATAGGAAATGCTTTTCTTCTATTTTTTTTCTTTCCCATTTTTCCCAGTGTAGCTGTAGTCATCACTCAGCCTTATAACTATAATGGATGGTTACAAGAAGCTTTCCAAACAAGGCGGCACAATAAGATACAGACAGTTAACCCACATCAATTCTCTAAGGAAATTTCATGTTAGGCCCTTTAATCCACTCCTTTTGAAATTATTCTGATCAGTCAGTGCATAGAGCACTGCTGTAGGGAAAAGACTGAACCTGGAACAAAGTAGAATGAGATTTGAAATAATAAAAATAAAGAAAAAACACAGAAGAGAGATTCAGGTACAATTCCAAAATTCTAATGAGCTCATTTGCAGAGCTAAAAATTTCTCAGGGACTCCAGTTGATTCAAAGAGAAATGTATTTAATTTAAAACAACTCACTTCAGGGAGCTCTGCACTGGGATGAAATGTATTAAATAATTGATCAGCTGGAGAATAAGACAGAGGGGGGAAAAAAAGAAAGAAAAAAGAAGGGAAGAAATGTACCTGGATGGTTTGTGACCTGGAAACGAAAGACACCTCTGCCCGGGGTGGGGGGGTGACACACCGAAGGAGTGACAGGGTTCCCAGGGCCACCACACTGTCCCCAAGGCTTGGTGGCACCAGCCAAACCAGGGACACATCCCTGTACCCCTCCAGCTCTTCACCTCATCCCACTGCAGTAACACAAGCTTTATTTTATTTCCTTCCAGTCCCAAAGTCACATAAAGACCCTGTGTGGCCTCTGGTGTGAGATTGGTTTCCTTTCTGCTTCATTGATGTTTTACAAAGAGCTCAAAATAAAACAAATACACTTCATCCCTGCTTCTCAGCAGCTCTAAGTTAAACGTAAATTATGATGGAGCTGATATGAAAACACATACACTGATAATTTTTCTGCAGTGGCTCACATTTGGATGTAAAATGGAAATACACATTTAGTGCTTGGCTGCGGCACTGCTGTGCATGCAAACAGCAATTAAAGCCTTCAGCCAAATGCCATAAATCCACCAGTGACAGAGTAAATGCTGTTAAAGATGGAAAATGAAAAGGAACTGCAGCTCATTTGCATTTTGTAAGCGTAATTTTGTTCAGGCTACAGTTGTTCTGAATGAAATGTAACTTGTAAGCACTGTGTCACTGCACTGGGGCCAGTCTGTGCGCCCAGGAGGCTCCAGAGCACAGATGGACTGCTCTGGAACAGGGATGTTCAGAACAGCAGCGCTGGGGAGCAGCCCAGCCTGGCCCCTGGGCACCAAACGCTCCGTGACAGCCCTGCCCCATCCTCCCTGACAGCCCTGCCCCATCCTCTGCCCCATCCTCCCTGACAGCCCTGCCCCATCCTCCCTGACAGCCCTGCNCTGCCCCATCCTCTGCCCCATCCTCCCTGACAGCCCTGCCCCATCCTCCCTGACAGCACTGCCCCATCCTCTGCCCCATCCTCCCTGACAGCCCTGCCTCTCTGCACGCACTTTTAACGATTCTTATTTAAGGGGATTCCCTTATTAACCAAACCAGGAATGGCACAGCCTTACAGACAATATTCTTGCTGCCAGAGCAGGGAGTTGGAGCATTGATACTTGATGGAGTTCAGATCCATCTCTTTTTGCTGCAGGCTTTGCCCGCTCCTTGTTGGGCAGCCCCGGACACGCGGGCTGGAGAGAGCCTGTGTGTGTGTGCTGATGACAGGAGCAAAAAAAGGAGCACAGCAGATGGGTGCCCTTATAACCTCAATAATTAAATTAGAGGCATAAATATAATGGTTATCCATTTCATTTACTCTTGACTGTGATCTTCCTGCTCCATAAAACTGAACGAGGCAAACAGCGATGCACCTTGGATCATGGCTCTCCCCAGCAAAGACCTCTGCGTAAATCACAAATAAATGCTGCTTCCTTGAAGAAAATTAACTCAAATTGTATAGTTGATAAGGAGAGTGAGGTAGGGGATGGGAACACGTAGAGATGGAAGTGGATGCATCATTTTATTCATCTTAATAGCAGATGATGAAGCCAATTTTTAATCAATAGGTACAGGAACCAAGAGGACAAGGGGGAATAGCTTCATATTGACAGAGAGCAGGTTTAGATTAGATATTAGGAAGAAATTCCTGCCTGTGAAGGTGCTGAGGCCCTGGCACAGGCTGCCCAGAGCAGCTGTGGCTGCCCCATCCTTGCAGGTGTTCAAGGCCAGGCTGGACAGGGCTTGGAGCAGAGCCTGGGACACTGGAAGTGACGGGGATGGGATGAGATGAGTTTTAAGGCTCATTCCAACCCAAACCATCCTGGGATTCTGTGGTAGTAGTTGTCCCATGGATTTAACTTCTCCTGCCTCCTCTCTTTCCATTTACTACACCACCTTAGATTATTTTCTTTTATACCTCATTAGGACATATAAAATATGCAAAATTAGAGCACAAACAGAATTTTGAACATTTGTTCTTCTGCCTTTGTTCTGAGAGTGTTGATGACAGAGATTCCCAGCAATGTTTGCTTTTTCTCCACAAAACATCAGTGTCAAAACTGACCTGGTTTGGGACGTCAGTTGTGCTCCAAAAGAATGCAAAAGTGTTTTATGTTAAAAATCACAAGAGCTTTGTTTTGTTTTCCCTTTCTTTCCAGATCCTAAATAAAAAGAACCATTCTGTTTTCTCATAATTAAATGCCGAGCAGTATTTCAGCTCTCCAAGACGTCTCAATTATCCAGCAAGCATTGGTACTCCTCAGCAAAGGGTGAAGCAGAGGGTTAAAGGGTCAGAAACACAACTGCCAAAAACAGGGACTTAAGACAATTCCTGAAACACCAATTATTTTTTATCATACAAGTACATGCATATGTGGCTACATTCAACAAGTGAGCTAAACCCTTGGGGTGTAAAGCACACATTAAAACACAGGACTAAAGTCAAAGTGACAAATTAAAGGAGATTATTTCCGTAAGTGTGAATGTGAATTTTCTGTCCTTTTCTTGCAGGAACATTTTTATCCTCTCCGCACACCCAATTTCCATGGTTAGCTCGTTCTTGTAATTGCAACCACTTTTTTTTTGTATGTAAATTTAATGAAACTGTTTTCAATGTTTAAACCAGCTCATTAGAAGGTTTTATCTTGGTGAAAAGGGGAAAAAGGCCCAGGCAGAGACTGTTATCCCCAAAGGGATGAGTCTCTATGGATCAGCCTGAGCCCAAGGGTCCAGAGGTGAGGGGTCCCTGGGCTGGCTGGGCATGAGGGACCCCATGGGATGGGGGCGGTGAGGGACTGGGGTCCCACCCGGAGGGGTCTGGCTGGCCTTGGAAATGTCCTCGTTATGTGTCTGAACATCTCTGCCAGCCTCTCCCCAGGGAGGGGGCCAGCGAAGAACGCTCTTGTCAGAGGGATAACGAGCTGAGAACTGAGGAATACATCTAGGCTGGAAACAACAAAACTCTTCCTGAGCTTGTAGCAGGGTGGGTCTAGGCTGTAAAACCCTTCCAACAACAGCGGGGAAGAAATCCATCCTACTTCTACACCTAAGGATTGGTGAATTCCCACAGACACTCGCAGGGAGCAGCGCTGATGGTGGGACAGGGCTGGGCTGGGCAGGCATCCTGCAGCTCTGAGCTCTGGGAGGCTGGCACAAAGCAGCACCAGAACCCTGGGCCAGCTGTGCCATGGAGGGCAGGCATGGCACCAGAACCCTGGGCCAGCTGTGCCATGGAGGGCAGGAATGGCACCAGAACCCTGGGCCAGCTGTGCCCCCCAGGGCAGGCATGGCACCAGAACCCTGGGCCAGCTGTGCCCCCCAGGGCAGGAATGGCACCAGAACCCTGGGCCAGCTGTGCCCCCCAGGGCAGGCATGGCACCAGAACCCTGGCTGAGTGGGACAGGGATGTCCAAGCCCTGCAGGCTGCGAGGGGATGATGACCTGGGCACTGCCAGGGCAACTCCGGGCTCTGCTTTGTAGCAGGGTCGGGAGGGAGAGGTTCCAGGGAATGCTGAGGAAGCTGATACACATCCTCTGCTGACCAGGACTGCACTGCTCAGCATGGGGAGAAGCCAGAAGATCATAAAAATAATCCAAATAATTCACAAAAAACCAACAAAATCAAAATCGAAACTACCACCACCACCAAAAAAAAACAAACCAAAGAACTGAAGAAAGTCAGACAGGGACAAATAAAAATCTTCTTTCACCCTCTAGAAAACACCAGCAGAAGGTACCCTGTGCAGAGCATGGCCTGTGCACTGTGCTCCCTCCTGGGGCCAAAGGCATCTCTTGGAAAAATTACTGACTGCATGGAAGTGGACTAACAAGAGGCAGGCAGCACCAATGAAAGCAGTTAACCGCTTATTTTGCTTTCCTTTGCCTGATCCCTGGTGATTTTCTCACCGCTGAATAATTCAACAGCCACTGACACATGAGTAACATCTCCTGATTTGCATTGAGCATCATTCATTAGGAAGAGATGAAAACCTCATCTATCTGCAGCTAACACTCCATCTCTGGAAGTGTCCAAGGCCGGGCTGGGCAGGGCTTGGAGAGACCTGGTCTAGTGGGAGGTGTCTCTGCCCATGGCAGGGGGCAGGACTGGGTGAGCTTTAAGGGCCCTGCTATTGCAAACCATTCCATGATTTGATGATAGTGCTGGTTTGTTTCTTGTTCAGGACCTGGCAGCACAACTCATCCTTCTGTGGACAGGAGGGGAGCACCATGTCCTGATACCAGGGAGTCCCCACCCCATGGAGAGAATTTTGGGACCATCACCCCCTTCAGTGCTGGCCACACGTGGCCACCATGGCAGGGATGGGAGCCCATGTCTCCAAATCCGCCTTATTTCCAGCATCAGCCTTTTGGTGTTCTAAATCACTGAGTCCTGATAATCAGATTTACTGATGGAGCTTCTCTGTCTCAGAGGCTCAACTAATCCCTTTTAATCCTTTTCTTAAACTCTTTCTTACAAGTGCTTACAACTGACTTTATCTTTCAGCTTTGCATCTAATTTTGGTTTCCAAACGTGGTTTATTTTCAAGTAAGCGTGCAGCTCTACCCGTCATTTCTAAATGGCTAAAGTGGAACATATTACAGAAGCTTTATAATTATTCCACTGCTCTCCCAGCTCATGCACCATCCTGAAAAATGCATCCACATGTACCATGGGAGAGACATGGACATGGAGTTTGGCAGCAGCTTTGCCTCCCGAAAGGGAATGTGCCACCATCTGCCCAGCACGGGGCATGTCCACGCTCCAGGCTCACAGAAGGGAGGGTTTCAGCTCCCTTTAGGTTTTCAGGGATCATTTTTAGGAGCGATTGCTGGTTTGTGGTGTGTGATGCACTATCAGGATTGAGGCTCAGCAGGCCTATGGCTTCAGTTGTTCCTTCCCATAATCTCCCAAATGGAACAAAAAAATTCATTTTTAACCTGTGAGCAATACTGGTGAGGTCAAGGGCAAGGGGAGAACAGGCTCTTGCCTTCCCACCAGCAGCAGATGCTCTTCATGCCTGAGCAGTGACCTTTACGAGTGAGGTTTAGATTGGATATCAGGGGAAATTTCTTTGCTGGAAGGGTGGCCAAGCACTGGAACAGGCTGACCAGGGAAGTGGTGGAATCACCATTCCTGGAAGTGCTCAGAAAACATGTAGATGTGATGTTGAGGGACATGGTTTGGTGGTGGACCTGGCGGTGCTGGGTTAATGCTGGTCTCGATGATCCCAGAGGACTTTTCCATCCATCATTCAAAGTTAAAGGTGATTTAGAAACTAGTGGACAAAATAAATCGCCCATTTCCTTTTTTTTTTTTTTTTTTTTTGAGTGGGCGCTACAATCATTTCAACACCTCCTCATTGCAGTCCAACTCCAGTGCCCAGGCACCTTTTGGGAGGGCTGCAAATTATATAAAAGCCCAGCCTGAGTCACACCAATTAATCTCTGCATCCACAGCCCCACTCACTCCTCTTGCCTCTCCTGGTGTGGGCTTCCAATCAACCAGCTTGTCCTGTTCCCATAGAAACTGAGCAGCACATCACTGCAGAGTCAGGCTGCTCGGGCTTTTCAAGCTCTCATCAGAGCTTTATTGCACCCCTCAGAAAGCCAAGCTGTTCTCTGTGACCGAGGACAGCCACTCTGCCCTGGCTGCCGGCACAGAATGGGGCTCAGCAGCCGCTGGTCCCGTGCCAGTGCCTGGAAACGCAGGAGCTGCAGTTTGCTGCCAGTATTTCCATCTCATTAATCTATTCCAGCTGCAGATGAGGCAACAAAAAGAGGACACAAGAGAGGGTAAAGCCAGGGATGTTCTTTTGCCTATTGGCACCAATATTGGTCCACTTTGTGCAGGCCAAGTCTCTTAAGGAAGTCCTTTAAAAATTTATGTATTCAAATAATCTCCAATGCTTTTATTTATTTTTTCCCCCCAGAAGTGGAACTCCTGCACATCTGGCTATGCTTATAATTTGATTAGATTTGCTTATAGTTTGCAACTACTTTGATTAGATTTTACATTTCCATCTGTAATTTATGGTAAATTGCCTACAGATTCATTTAAAATCCCATCCTTTAAATATGTCCTGAATAATCTTTTCCATGCATTTTATATATAGAACAAAAGAGAGTTGATTCTGTATTCTAAAGGGACACCTACTGATAAGAACTTGTTGCATTTCTAGCAGTTTAAATGCAGGATATAGAAAATGTCTATCTTGTCGGGATTTTAAATCCCCCTAAAATGCATTTCAAGGAATCAATCTGTACCAAGTCAATGTACAAGAATTGCTTTAATAAATCTAGAAGTGTCAGACTCTAAGTGAATTGCACACTAAATAAAATCTGATTCTTCATTGAATGTATTGATTATTATCATTAAGAGCAGATCTGCTACTCCTGGTGAGCAGGGGGGTGACAGAATGACAGCAGCACTGCTGAGCTCCAGAGAAAAGATGTTTTGTGTGCAACCTGGGAAGTTCCACAGAATCCCGGAATAGTTTGGGTTGGGAGGGGCCTTAAAAATCACCTGGTTGCACCCCCTGCCCTGGACAGGGACACCTTCCACTAGAGCCGGTGACTCCAGCCTCGCCCAGCCTGACCTGCTCTGGTCAACTCCATGCACATCTGGATGAGAGCCCAGGGCTGGAGCAGGAGCTCAGGCTGGGATGGGGATGGTGGAGATTGTGGGGATCGAGGGGATGGCTCACAGCTCTGCCCTGGACACAGCACCGTGCCCTGCACCCACCTGAGCCGTGACTGGGGCAAGTTCTTAATTCACTGCTTGCACACAGATGATTATAAAATAAAATGTTCAAGCCACTGCCTTTGCATTTTCTTTAACTCCTTTAATCAGTTCAGGACAGATATTCTGTAATATATATTCTCCCCAAAAGTGTGTATTTGATGCAAAACGAACTATTCCAATGTCTGATTTATAAGGCAAGTGAAATTTCTAAGTGAAAAAAAAAGAGATGATGAATTTCTCAGGTGTCTCACTGATTTATTTGCCATGTGGCAATTGATTAGTCATGTCAGCAACTTCATAAGTAACACAATTAATTCTGAAGTTATCCTCAAGTTATCCAAGTCCTGTGTCACTGATGAATATGTGATGGGTCTGAGTTATAGCTTGTCTCTGAACTTGACTGACTCGAAATAAGTCACTGACCTGAGTCGTAAATCACAAGAGATGGATGGGGGTACATCGCTGAGTCACAGGCAGGTTGGATCACACACATCCTGATTTACAGGCTGCTGAGTGGCCTCTGCTCTGTCTCATGGTTTGGGAGTAAATGTCAGAGTGTAAATCTGGGATGCCAGTGTCAAACAGCACCTTCCTCGGGGACACACAGCACCTTCCAGGGCACTGTGTCACACACCGGAGCACGCTGGAATCTGCACCAACATCTCCGTGCACAGGCAGAGCTCCAGGTGTGCCTCACATCTCCTGACTCCACAGTAAGCCTGACTGCGCTGGCAGATATTGCCGATTATTAATTAAGGTGTCATTTACAGGCCCACTGGGTGACCTTAATTAAACTATAAAATGGCAAACACTAATAAGACAGATCATACTCCTGTGGGGGGTGAATCAAGCACATTAACCTCCTGGTGAGCAATTCTTTCTTCATCTACAGACACAAGAGAGCTCACAGCTTGATGCGAGGCGTCCTCAGGGTCCCTGCTGGGTGTTCACGGGACACATTCCTCCTGCACAGTTGAGATTCCTCCTGTGGGGCACAGCTTGGTGCATAACTCCTGCAGACTTCACATGGGCACAGGGACGGTCCCTGGACCTCTCCTCAGGGCATCAGATACTGCTTTCCAGGAGATGTGGTTCCTTTCTCCTTGCCCTTCTCCTTTTCAGGCTCTTCTCCCTTTTTTGTTTATTACCACAGACTGAGGTGGAGATCACCAGAAGCTCTGAGGACGTACAAGAAGCCCTTCTGTTTGTTTTCCTTCCTGTGCGTCGCTCCAATGCTGTTACACTAAACACGAATTTCATATTCCCAGGAGGTGAGAGAGATGCCATGAGAGACACATTTACATCTGTAAACTGCAATCAAAACTAATTAAACCCAACACAAATACTGATTAATAGAAGAGGGAACCTGATGTCAAGTCCCACAGCCCCATCCCAAATAACAGTGGTTTCTTTTTAAGACACAGATTTGCTTGGTTTCTTTAATTCTTAACATCTGGTGGCACATCTCCAGCTCCTGGCTCGAAGGCAGCTATACTGCATTTGGAAGGGAAAACCATTTGACAGCCAGAGCTCTGCCTGAAATGCAGCTTCTCTTTAAAAACTCACCACTGGGACACTACAATATGCCACGAGCTTCATCCTTGTGCTCGTTTTTGCATCAGGCCACTGGTTTAATTTTATTTCATTAAAGTTGAATTTATTCCAGCAAAGCAGTTAAATATTAATTAATAGCCTTGCTGCCTTTAAGAGTCCTAGATTCTCTGCTCCAGGCACCAGCTTTCCAGATGAGGTCTCAAATGGAATAGGGGCTAACAGGAGAGATGAAGGTGCAGAAACACTCCCTGGAATGGCCACACCAACACCTGCAGAGAGCACAGGCAGCAGGAGAATCCCCCTGTGAAAGCACAAAGCATGACACTTGTTAAACACGTAACACGGGGCACTGAGGGGAACTGGGGGGAATGGTTCTCTAGGGAGAAAAAGCCAGTTTGTTGAAAAAGCAGATTATTGATTATTGCGGGGACAAAGCCAGCAGAATCACTGGGTGGGGTATGAGTGATGGACATTTCAAGGAGCATTGATTTGGAAGTGGTGACGGTGGCATCAATCATCAGCTGTGTCCTGGCAGACATAGACCCACCAGCGCTGGGACAGCACCCACCCTGCCCATTGCCCAGAGGATGGGGGTCAGGGAGAGCCAGCCTAGGGCAGCAGGGGCTGGGCTGGATGCCACAGGCAGGGATTGCGATCCTCAGCGATCTCAGCGCTCCCTTCCCCGTCCCAGGAGAGGCAGATTTGTTCTCTTTCATTCCCAACATCTGGTGGCACATTTCCAAGTCCTTGCTCCAAGGCACAGACAAGTAATTAATGTCAGTGCAGAAGCACTGAGATACTGGCTCATCTGGCTTTTCCCTTCACAACGAGTCTTTATGGTTAGTCGCCCCACAGTCACTATTGTCACATCACATTTTTTTCCATAGCTAAAGGCTACTTTCCCCGCAGCCAGTGGGCATTTTATTGTTTGAATAGTGTGAAATCCTTCTTTATGAGGCCACTTGCCTTCTGGTCTACAAGAATGGCCTCTTGCAGCATCCAATGCTCCCTCATTAACCCCAGTACTATTTGTTAGAGAGACAGCCTGTCCTCCCCTGCCCCAGCATCTCACTCCCGGTGCTGCTCCTGAGGATTTAAAGATGAAGTGAGGGATGCTGCAGATGAGGATTTCCAGGCACTGCAGCCACAGGTCGTTAATCTTCCCGTTTCTTGCACAGGATTTAAAAAATATTTCCTGGTGGAAATGAGAGGTTTGCTCTGCTTGCACTTCTTGGGCTCTGCTGTGCAAGGCTTCTGATTCAAAGTGAAGGTGGAAAGGCCAATCCCAAATATTGAGCAGACCCCAGAGGGCTGCAGCTCACTCCTGCCTTTTCCCAGGAGCAGCTCAGAGAAAGGCAGAGATGGGGCTGCAGTGGTGGGGTTGTGCCCAGGGCTAGCCGTGTGCCAGGGCTCTGCAGGGCAAACACTTGGGTGGGCAAAGCTCTGAGCTCTCCTTGCCATCAGCCAACACCCATCTCCTGACACCCTGCATGGCAAGGACACCAACGCACAGTGATCAGTGTCAGTCTGATCACATAACGTTGATATTCCGCCTTCAGCTCAATTTATTAACCCACTATTCCTTTTAAACAAAATATCACATTGCTTAATTATGTCTTGGCTGACCATTTGCAAATGCCACCAGATATGGAGAATGACACCATTGCCTTTTGCCAAACACTGGAATCAGGCTCTGTGTCACCCTCTGACAGGAGCAGGGTAAAACTGCATTAATCAAATTGTGAATCAGTCACAAAAATTAAGGAGTAATTTGTCAAAGTCACGTCTGGGCTCAATAACCATTTGGAGATGACTAAGTAATTAATCAATAATGTGTTCTCACCTTTTCATTTCCCTAGGTTCCTGAGACTTGCACAATGGCTGGAAAATAACGGACGGGGCTGTCTGGTGGCTTCAGAAACGTTGGTTGGTGTTTACAGGGGAGTGGATTCAGTCCCACCTTCCTCCCTGTGTGCCACGTCTCCAGCCCAGTCCCAGTGGGAGCTGCACCTCACAGCAGTGGCTCCTGATGCACAGAACCCATGTCAGGCCACCAAACAGAGG
This sequence comes from Turdus rufiventris, assembly GCA_013186435.1. Taxonomy (NCBI): domain Eukaryota; kingdom Metazoa; phylum Chordata; class Aves; order Passeriformes; family Turdidae; genus Turdus; species Turdus rufiventris. The sequence continues at coordinate 234,950 of PYHW01010033.1, read as the reverse complement.
CCAAGGCACGAGCAGAGGGATGGAAAGCCCTGCCCAGTGCTTGTGCTCCCAGCCAGACTCCTGGATGGAATCCTGCCCAAACCCTCTGCTGGGACGGTTCACCTCAAGCTGCAATTCCTCAATCCAAACCAGGCTTTTCACCTCAATACTCACCCCGTAATTTAAATAACTGTTTGCCAGAGATCCCCTAAGTCTCATTTCTTATTTCTTAATGTTTCTGAAAGAACACCCTCTAATGCAACCCCAGAATAACACATCAACACAATGAAAAAATTTGCCCATGAGATGGAGTTGTGACTTCTCCGATGCCATAAAAGTGATAACTTGATTAATAAAATGGTCAGATTTGCAGTACCACAAGGCTTTCCAACTCAGAATCAATCGCTTTACATTTATTGCTCAATATTGGATTTACTGAGCATGTTGTTGAACTCACTGAAAACTGTGTTAGCAATATTAAGTAATTAGTGAGATTAATGCTGTCGCATAGCTATAACCTGGACAGAGTCTAGATTATTCAGAGTTAATTATCTTCTGCCTGGTTAAATGATTTATATTCTTATTTCCCTGTTATGTAAGAGCAGAAAGCCTGAAGGAAGATTGCTATCCTCAGCATGGTCATGCACGTACACAACAGAATTTGTTTCGGAAAGACACCCCTCATCAGGCAGTCCCTAACTCATCCTCCTCCTCTTCATCTTTGTCCTTTTCCAGGCCAGGTCAGTTAATTTTGTGTGTCCAGAGCCCAGCGATCAGGCCTGTGATCCATCTGCATCCTGGATGGCTCAGGCACCTCTGTATCCTCTGCAAAGCCAAAATTCTCCGCAAAGCCGAAATATTCTCAACTGGATTCATGGATTCAGCACACTGTTTGGCCCAGAGGGTGGATTCAGTAACTTACGCATGATCCTGGCTTTCTAATAAAAATTTCATTATAATGACTGATTGCAAAAGTTTTCGTATTTTACGTTTTGTCTTTGCAGGGAATTTTAAACATTAATTTTGTCCCTTGGTGCTGGTGTTTGTAATAATCCTGCTGATTCATATTCATGTCCTCCCAGCCTTGCAGTTCCGTCACGGTTTTCACCATTCATAGGATAAAGTCCTTACAGAACTGAGTATCCACAATATTTATTATTGTTGTTAATGAACATGGTCTCAGCCCCTGTAATAATCACAGGATTCCCAGGGTATTTAAGTATTATTGTATTTAAATAATTGATTGACTTGAAGCTCACTAATATGAATGCATCCCGGAGTGTTTATAGGATCATTACTTAATCCTGCCTCCGTGCACTATATTACATTACCAATAAATCAATTATGCATCTCTCTGCCTGTAGGATCTCAGTGCTGGTGGCTCAGAGGACCAGGCTGGGCTGGGAGCATTGCAGAGAAGGTGGCACAAGGGACGTGGCCAGTCCTGCTCCTCAGGGCTCCAGGTGCAGCTGGCTCCTGACACACACAGGGAAGCGGAGACCAGGGTAAAGCACATTATTAGACGGAAATGGAGCATGTGCTAATTTGTCTGTGTTTTCAGTTAGCAGGCATTTATTAGGAATGTCTGACTTGCTCATATCCAGGTCAGTCTGCTAATACATTAACCTCCAGTGCCACTGATGTGCACAGGAAAAATTCAAACCAGTTCACAGGGATTTTACACACTGCCCAAAGCACCGGTCAGCACTGGGGGCTGGAGGCACCACAGCATCCATCACCCTGACAATGGAGAGATGCTGAAGCTCCTGACTCTGGGGCTCTGGGCCCAACAGCAGAGGACTGGGGCCCCTGTGAGACTGGGAACAGGGCACTGAGATGCCCATGAGACAGAGAAGAGGGGATTGAAACTGTCCTGTGATGGGGAGCAGAAGATTGGGACCCTCTGAGATTGGGACCAGGGTATTGGGAACTCTGTGCAACAGGAAACAGTGGCTCAGGACTCCCCTGACCCAGGGAGCAGGGGATGCTGAATGGGGCAGGAGAGCCAATGATGGATCACAGACCGACTGCTCCTCCAAATGTCAACAAAACCATACACATATTTTCATTTCTACCTATTTGACCCATTAACTAACTGCAAAATTTCTCAGTAATCTCTAGTAGATGAGCATCAGAGCAGACCTAAGGTCCAGGCTAATCCCTTTATTATGAAGCAGTGCTATGGAAATCAAATACCAGCAGTAAATCAGGAGATTAACAAGCTGGGAAATGCACAAATTAAATTGCATCATCCCTCTCTGCTCTGCCCCAGCCAATGGCTCTTTTTCTGCTGTGGCCACTGCAGCTGCCCCAGCAGGAAAACAAGGCTAGAAATCGCTTTATAAAAATGAGCCTCTATTTAATCCCTGATCCAGGTAGTAAGCAGAGTCTGCCCAGGATGAACCCATGTCCGTGCAGTCCCTCATGTCCATATGCCCTTCTGGGGAGGGCAGAGGATGATTCTATGGTTCTATGACTCTATATTCTATGATTCTATGATTTTATGATCTGCCTTTGCCAAACATGCAGGGATCCAGAGCTGGAGGTGGACAGAAGGACATGTGGTGCTTGGGACTCCTGAATTCTCCTGCCAGTTGGGATGGGAGTCAGGCGTGGGGTTTAGGCTGCAGCAAGATGGGACACGGGCACTGCTCCATGGCGCAGTGCCACCTCTGCAGCTCTCCCCAGGCTGTCCCACGTCACCTGCCTCAGTGTGGCACAGACAGACTGACCCTGGACAGAAGAAAACACGCAGTAGCAGAATTGTGGAACCCTGGAATGGTTTGGATTGGAAGGAACTTTAAAGATCACCTCGTTCTGCTCCTGCCATGGGCAGGGACACCTTCTAGCAGACCAGGTCTGTTCAACATGGCTTAGAACAATCCCAGGGATGGGGAGTCACAGCTTCTCTGGGCAGCCTGTGCCAGTGTCTCACCATCCTGCTCAGCAGTGACTGCTCCAGGGGTCTCCCAGGCAGCTGGCAGCAAGGGCAAGCCCTCACCACACCAAAGCGTGGGGTTCTTGGGATGTCCTGTGCAGGGTCAGGAGCTGGGCTCAATGATCCTTGTGGGTCCTTCCAGCTGAGGATATTCTGCGATTCTGCGATCCCAGGGATCCCGGGGCCCCTCGGGAACCAGGCTGCCTGCAGGAGAGCCAGCTCTGCCCTGACTGCCTTTACTGCACAGCAGCATCTGAATGAATATTTTATTCATTCCCTGAAGAACATCTCCACAAATGCACATTTCAATAAAACATGAGGATGCATTTTTGGAAGAACCATCTAATGCTTCAAACAGCCCCATCACAGTGTATTAACCAGAGAAAAAACCTGTGCTGTTGTATTTTTATCTTGGTGATTCTAATGGAGTCCCGTGGCATACAAGGCAATGGGGAAGGTGCCCACGGCCCCATGTCCCTGCGGCCACATGAGGCCACATCCTGGCACTGGGGGCAGTGGCTGCTGTTGGCCTCTGTCCTGAGTGCTGGAAGGATCAGGCAGCATGTCTGGATGCTGAAGCCATTTGCTTCCATCCCCAAAACAGGGATATAACTACTTGCAAACAAGCCAGAGAGGGGAAAGGAAAAAAAAAAAAAAAAAAGAATTGTGGAGTTTCTTAGTGAAAGGTATTGGCAAAGTAGAAAACAACCTGACTCACATATTCATGTCTAAAGACAAGAGTGCCAGAACAGCCACATGCACCTGCCACCTCTGTGAATCCTGTAAGCTGCATAAGACAGATTCTGCTGCTCTTCAGTTCAGCCAGCTCCAGGTTTCTCCATCCCTGAGCACGGGAGATGCACAGGGATGTTTTTGCATAGCTAAGGGGATTCTAACAAAAATCTTTCCACTTCTGGAAAAGACAATTCTTTTCTTGTTTGAATTCATGGAAAAGCAGCAATAAAGCAAATGGGCAGAGAGGAGCAAGCAGGGCAATGGCAGGATGGTGGAGGGGGCAGAGGTTGTGGGGAATGGGAGCCAATTAAGCCTGAGAAGAGGAAATTTAGCACAGTTAAAGAAAATGTTCCTCCAGCCCTAAACTGGAATTCAGGTCATCAATGCCACAGATGGTAGGGTCCTTGTGAGATGCCATCGGAGCACCCCCTGCAAAAGTCAGAAGGCTGGCACTAGTTAGAGCAGCAAAGCATCAGGGAAAGGGAGCCAGCTTTTGGGGAAGAGGACAGAGCAGATGTGGCCTGAAGGCACCATGGCTGGGTGGAGGAAAGGGCTCCAAAGATGTGACCCTTGGAAGCATCACCTGCTCCCACAGTGACACAGAGTTCACCACCCAGGAGAGCAGCCCCAACCCTGTGAACAGCATCCCTTGGAAAAGTCCTGCTCTGGAGTGGCTTGGCATCACTGCTGACAGGTAACACTGATTTATAAAAGAGAAATAAATGAACCTGCTCTGCAATTTCACCTAATTTTGTCTCCCATTTCAACTTGCCACCTTTCAGCATAATGCTGGGTGGTTAATTATGTTTCCATCTTATTTCTCTGATAATACTGCACCTTGTACTGCTCAAAGGTTTTCATTTTACCTTTCATTTCACCTCCTAGCACAGCTCTAAATTTAGTCAGCTTGTAATTTGGGGGTATTTTATGCATTATGCTTTTAGTATTTGTAGGTAAAATGGAATCCTTGTCTTTTAATTCTCTCTCTAATAATTCTCCACCAAATCTTAATACAAAAGACTTTTTTTTCCCCCTGAAGACTAATTGAATGGGATGCAATTATAATACCCAGGGAGATGATATTGAAAGTATGTTAACTGTGACAGTTTCCTCTAACTAATCACCCCTTGGGCAACTTCAAATCTTGTCTGTGCCAGCTCCCAGTCAACTGCTGCACAGATGTGCCAAGATGGAACTCGGCACAAGATTTCCCCACCAAGATGGGGACTTGGGCAGGGTGTGAGACCCTGGGCTGTCCAAGCTGCTGATGCAGCTGCAGGGTCTGATTTGCCCTCCAGGGACCAGCAGTGTGGTCACATGTAGAGAAGGAATTGGGGTGTCCAGGGGTCTGGGGACCATGCAGGCAGCATTGTCCCACTGAGACAGGGCAGCAAAGTCCTTGCCTCAGCCCGGGGATGTTCCCATCACCATCACCCTCTTCCTTCCTTTATTGCTGTTTGTCTGCTTGGCCAAAGGAAAGCATTGAAAATACAGGGAGTGCAAGAAGGGCAGAGGGCCGAAATTGCGGCAGGAGCATCCTTCCCTGGCTACTCAGGAGTCAGAAATAACACCAGCAGTCCTGCAGGCTGCAGCGTTTTCCTTGGAAACACTTTTACCTGCCAGGAGAGGAGCAGCAATTTGCAATATTTGTGTACTCTGATGGTGTGATAGCAGCGAGGTCAGTAATCAGCACAGACACCAAGGGGCTATTTCCTCACTAAACTGTGCACTGCAGTAAATGAAAAATAAGCTTCAAGGGTGCCTATTATGCAGACAATAAAATGCTTTTGTATCAATGGAGGTGTCAACCCCAACACTTCTGCAGAGTGGATCCTTCACATTATGAGCCAGCTATGAGAATGCTCAGCCAAGCAGGGATGCCCCCATCTACAGCCTGGTGTTTGCTACTGGAAATTAGAGATTCTCACTCTGCGTTCAACAGCCTGGGTTCTCAGAGGGGACAGGACCCCAGGTGGGGACCTAACAATCAATCCTAACAATCACAGTCTGGACTTTGGTAGGGGCAGCATCTGTGGGGTGATGGCACGGCAGCAGTGGGAGCTGCCACACAAAGGTGGAGGGGTGGAGGGATAGGACAAGAGAAGCTCTCAGCAAAGCATCCTGCAGGAATTAATGCACTTTTCTTTAGCATCACTATGAGCTAATCAGTCTTTGCTGGCCACAACAGACTTTCGGCTCTCATCTAGAGCCACGATTGAACAACCTGATTGGGATTGGAATGGCCAGGGCAGTCCCCAGCCCCTTCACCTCAGATTCAGCAGCATGAGAAACCCTCTCAGAGCCTCCCTTTGCTGCTGAGTGAAAAGATTCTTTGCAGAGATTAAAATTAATTTATTATTTCACAGTTTGGTATTTACATCACATCTGGAGAGGGTATTACATACCCCATTACAAAAAGTCTCAATAATGAGTCCTGTGGTGGGAGCCAGGGCAGGAGGCAGCCAACACCAGTGACCCCCTCACTGCTATGGCCCCCGCATCATCTCCAGCCCCTCCTGCACCAGCTCATCCCCTGCAGGGTCCAGAGCAGTCACAGAGCAGGGCTGGAGATGTTGGTCCCACGGCCCCAGGGTCCCAAGCATCTCTGACATCAGGGGCACAGAGCTCACATCCTCCCCACCTGGAGCTGGAAATGCCGTGTCCTGGAGAAGGTCATGAGCTCAGGAGGTGGTACATTTTTATTTATTTTGGATTACTGCAACAAAATGTGGCTCAGTCTGAGGCTCTGTCTGGGCATCTGCATGCCCCAGACACCCCAGAGCTGCAGAGAGAGAGATCCCCTCACACAACTCTGGATTTCAATTGCAAACACAAGCAGAAACTCAGTGTCTGGGACTTGCATGGTGGAAAACATTAAATTTGCAACCTTATTAATGCAATTACCGAGGAAGGAGAAACCAGCAGCATGCGCCATGGAGACATCTCACCATCCCTGGGGGCCAAGAGCGTGTCAGACACCCTCTGACCACGCTGCCACATCTGCTGTATGTGCATGGCAGGAAGGCAGTGGGGCAGGGAAAGCCCAGTGCTCCGAGGGCAGAGCAGCCCCCGGTGGCTCCGGATCAGGCTGGAGCTCTGCGGCTGCTCCGAGGAACCCCGGGGCCAGGAGCCACATGGGGAAGGATTTCACAAAGCCACTGACTTCCTGATTCCCAACTGCAACTTGGATTCAGCGTCTCAGGAGACAGGGAAAGGCGACTCACAGCAATGATTTCAGCTATGCAGATTAAAGAACCTTTTGGAGGCCTGCTGCCCGTCTGTCTCTGTATTGTCAACAGCTCCTACATAGTGGGAGTATTTTATGTAGGAGGCTTGGAGAACGAGCCCATTTCTTGGTTGGTGAATGTGTCCACAGAAAAGGAGGGAACTGTGGAGTGAGGAGATTCTGGCAGCTGCACTGGGGTCCCTGCCTGCAGCTCCAGGGCAGCTGGGGCTCAGTGGATGCTCCGGTCCAGCAGCTGTCACAGTCCTGGAGCATCCCAGCTCTGCAGGCACTGGGCACATCCTGCTGCTCACGGGAGCACCAGGACCCACACCAAGGCTGGTCAGCCAGGGCCACGCTGCACTGAGGCTATCGAGTGACCTGCAGAGGAGAGGAGAAGTTATCCAATGCATCCTGCTGATTCCCCATCCGTGAATGATCAGCAAACAGCCTGAAGAGGTGCCAGTAAGATTTGCTCTTTACTTTCATTTAATGGAGTGGCCATTCCAAATGTTGCCTTATGGATGGTTTGTGATTTCTGAGCTCTGGCTGCAGCTCCCACTGAGGTCCGTCTGCACAGGGGACTGAGATGCAAATCCAGCCCTTTGGTCGCTGAAGTCACCCAAAGTTACCAGAAGTCCTTTTGAAAACATGGGGCTGTGTTTCCAAATGGCCACTTCCCTGAGGAGGGCATGGCACCCAGGAGGAGGTTGGCCATGGAGGGGTCTGCTGGATGAGGCAGGAGAGCAGTAGCCCCCGAGTCCCACTCCCATTCCGGACGGGAATGGTCCCAGTGAGAATTCAAGACAGCAAAGCCAGAGCAGAGGCTTTGGCCTAAGTTAGTAGCTGGGGGAAAACAATGACACAACACTAAAAGGGGAAAAAGACAACCAGCTCAATGTAATGCTGCAATTACTGGTCAGTGATGGATGCTCAGGGAGGGAGGAACCGTTTTGGATGTCCACAGAAACACCTCAGGATGAAAGTGCTTTCTGTGCACAAAAACAACAGCAGCGATGAAAAAAATCCTGACATGGCTTAATACAATAATTTTGTGGTGGGGGATGTGGGGCAAGGAAAATGAAAGCATAAGGAATAATTACACTCAACAGTATGAACAATGATTACAAAATTATGCAACTGATTAACCATGGCATATATGTAATTACTAATGAGTTTGATAAAATTTTAATTACACCTTGTTCTTTGGGGCATTCAGCAAGCCATGAAAATAATAATCGTGTAGTGCTCTGTCACAAATGATTGCCTCAGACAGGGAACAGGGACACGTTCAGGGCTGTGCCACTGGGTTGGGAAGGGCAACCTGCCGCCCTGGGAAGAAACCCAGCCACCCTGGGAGACCTGGGATGTCACAGAGACACACCTAGGATGTCTGCCCAGGGACTGAGCCATCCAACACCAAGCCACCCAAAAGAATTATCAGTTGGAAAAGCTGTGGCATCCACTCAGGGTTGTGGCACACCTGCCAGCCCCTCCAGCAGTGAGAAGGGCACAGCCTGGAGCCTCTGCTCTGCTTCACTGACTCCTTACCGAACAGTGGTAAGCTGCTCCTGGAGGAGCTGGAGCTCTCTCCTTCCCCACAGAACTGTGTGTGCACTCCTGGGTTTTGCTTGCCCCAGGCTGGGGAAGGCACAGTTGGGTTCCCCCATCACCTGCCAGGGACAAACCTTGGTCGTCTTCACTTTGTTGCCACTGCTGCAGCTCCATCCCGAGAGGTCAGGCAGCACTTTGCACTCCTCCCCTTGGAGACACGGCTCCATCTGGCACCACCACTTCTGCAGCACGATGGAGGCTGGGGAGACGAGGGAGGGGATCAGTGGCTGTGACACCAGGAGATACAGCCCCTCTGTCCAGCACAGCTCACACCAAGCAGCCCTGGCCAAGGAGCTGCTCATCACCTGCCTGGCCTCACCTGACACAACTGCTCCACCTGCCTCCAGAACACCCTGTTTGCTCTCACTACCCCAGGAAAAAAGAGCCCAGTGTCCTCACTCCCAGCGAGAGCAGTGCTGTTCAATAACCTGTGTCAGGCTCCTCTTACAGAACAAAGGGATTGCCCCCACCACTGCTCTATTAGGGTCTTGTGATTCATGCCTCCACTTTGGGCAAGCAGAGTGGGCTCTCATATTTGGGAACAATATGACCTGAGCAGCTGGGGACAACAAGAGCCTTTCCTCAATTCATTCTGGCATTACTTAGTGTTGCACAGAACTGCAGCCCCAGGGCATTGGCTGCCAAGCAAATCAATGCCATGCTGTCAGGGGCTGGCAGTGCTCCCGATAAACCTTTGGTCATGGCATATAAAACATACACAGTTTGAGTTTTGCCTGGTGCTCCTCACGTGGCTGGAATCACACCCAGGCTTCCAGCGGTGGCAGCAGGGTGAGGAGACGTGCAGGGGCCAGTGCTGCAGACCTGATCCCAGCACAGGGAGGCTGGAACCCCAGCAACTCCCCCACAGCACACAGCCCAGGGCTGCTCAGAGCGGAGTATCACAGCCACACCAACTCTGTTAGTGTCCCCAAAGTGTGCCCCCTTCCCCGCTGCTCTGCTGCAGGAGCCCTGGGCAGGGACATGGACAGGGGGCATGGACATCCCACACCAGCTGGATGCAAAGATGAGGTCAGGGATTGGAAAAGATGGGGTTGCACCATGGGGCACTCACCGTCCACGCAGGAGGGAGCTGCCCGTGTTGTCCCTGCCACCTGTCCTGGGAAACAGGAGCATTTCACCGTCTGCGAGCGCTCCTCGATCTTGTTCCTATTGCAGCACCGGTGAGCTGCGATGACTTCGCACGTGCCCGGCTCTACGTGCACTGCAGGAGGAGAAACGGCCACCTCAGGCCTCAGAGACCTCAGGCCATGGGCCATGGGCTGCCCAGACCACCTGCAGCCCAGTGCCCTTCCACGCTGCTGCTGGTGATGTTCAGGTGTCTGGGCACAGCATCTTCCAGCACACCTGCCAGGAAAAGTGGTGACTCCTGCTCCACACCTCTTGCATCTGAGCTCTAGCTCCTAACAGCCCTCACACCCACACCACCCTCCAAATCTGATTCCCTCTTGCCACGGCCAAGCCAAGAGCTTTATTGAAACTAATGAGCACATTAGCTAATTGCAGCTGATAATGACATGCACTTTGCTACAAAAGGGGATGGTGCATTGTGCTGCTCTTGGCTTCAAGCAGAGCACCACCACCTCCGACCCCGCTACAGCCAATGCCTCCAGCTCGCCATCACCCACCCTCTGCCTGGAGAAGGAAGGATCGGGATGGGTTTCCACCCTACAGTGGCAGAGAAATGTCATGGTGTTCATCAGCAATCCAAGCTGCTCCCCTCCCAGTGCCATTAAAATATTAAGGAAAATAGAAAGCTACTGTGTTGGCTGATCGCCTCTGGGATCAGAGTTTAGAGCTGGTTAGCATCTCAAATCAGTGCTCCGGCTGGGTAATGGCCCACACAAGCACAATACAAATCAGCCAAAAAGGGCTGAGAGACTTCATTCCCATGACCCCAGAGATCCTCGCAGGTCCTGCTTAATGAGCACTGCAGGAGCAGTGCAGAGCCACACATGGGCATGCCCCGGGTCCCGTGGGTCACCAGGAAAGGCTTTTATTCCCTAGCAAACAGGAACCAAGCTGGGCAGAGGACAGGAAAGCCGCATTCCTGCAGTGTGCCATCCCAAAACGCACCTGCCCGCAGGTAAGCAGGCATCAGGGCATTCCTTGGCTCAGGGCACTTCCCACATTCCGGAGCGCAGGAGCTGTCCCCAGGCAAAGGGAAGGTTTGGAAGGAGGTGCAAGCAGGACGTGCAGGGCTGTGTGGAATGATGTGTGCTGCCGTTGCAGGGAGCTGAGACCACTCTGTCCTCTCCCAGAACATCCCTGCTCTGCATTTGCCCCATCCCGCCCATCCTGCCCCAGCTCCCAGCTCTGCCTCACCCCCGGTCACTGCTGGAGGGTCCTGCTGGGGATGCCATCCACCCCCAGTGACACCAGGCCAGGGCACCAGGACAGCTGGCCCGTGTCACAGCCAGTGCCACCTTGGCAGGTCCCCACATGGACCAACAAACACTGCCCAGCTTTGGGAACGCAGCCATTCGCCTCTCCGAGGAAAGCTGAGGGAAATGGGATCTCTCTCCCACCGCGGGGAGAAACCCTTTTGTCTTGCAGACATTTTTTCACATTCCTGCTTGGAAAAGCTCATCTAAGTGTAAACGCCTGGCCTGTGGCAGCGGGGCATGGCTGCACCAGCTCCAGCCAAAGCTCTCCCTGCCCTCCTGCTCCCACCGTGTCTGAGCACCAAACAGGAGACACAGAGGATGTGAGGAGCTGGCCCAGGACACAGCCCTGTGCCCTGCATCCTCCACACACAGGCACAACGGGCTGCACAATCACCATGTCTTCAATTTTCTTTATTTATTGCTATTTCATGGTCATTTTCTTTTAATGAACCCTTACTTTCATTTCTGTCCATATTAACTACACAACTATTATATGGAATATTTTGTAATAGCATCTCTGGCCACAAATGTTATCTTCGACTTGAAATGCCATCGTAATAATGAATTCCATTCTTTTTGTATAAAGAAATTATAGACTTCGGTAAAAGTGAAAAGGAAAGCAATTATCTGAAGAACAAACATGACTGTTTTGCCCTTTTTTTAGGCTTCATGGGATTTTTCAAATAATCTGAGGAACAAGTAGAGATCCTTGGGTTTGGCTGCCTATGAGCCCACATTGCTGTCACTCTGTGGTCCTGGACCACAAGGAGTCACTCTTCCACCCCGTGCATCTCACCAGGGAATTTTACACCCTCAAGCCTCAGTGTTAACACGTAGTTATGGTTTTGACTCATTTTCAGAAAACCTTCATTAGCAGAGCTCTTCCCGGGAGAGCTGCCCAGGCAACCCCTGCTCCCTTGCATTCCTGCTCTCCGGCTGCTCATTTTCAGCTAATTTTCAAAGGCTCAGCCGAGGGGGAGCCAGGCAGAACTGAGAAATCGCTCATTACAACCATGCAATAGCAGTTTGCTAAGGTGTCAAAGCCCTTTTAATTTGCTCAGAAAGGTGCAGCTCAGAGATAAAGAGAAATTTGACTCCCTCTGCCTTACTGCAGTTAGCTGAGTGTGGGGCACTGTGGGGCTGGACCTGCAGCCTCAGAGTCCCTGCCCAGGAAGAGCTGGTGTGTGGGGCAGGTACCCCAGTGCCCTGGCACAGCCCCACTGCCCTGGCACAGCCCCACAGCCCTGGTACAGCCCCTGGCACAGCCCCACTGTCCTGGCACAGCCCCACAGCCCTGGCACAGCCCCTGGCACAGCCCCACAGCCCTGGCACAGCCCCACTGTCCTGGCACAGCCCCACAGCCCTGGCACAGCCCCTGGCACAGCCCCCTCGGGGCACACACGGCCCCACAGCAAGAGTTCTACTGATGGCAGAGCTGAAGGACAGCACGCAGCCCCAGAACCCATCCTGCTCTCAGGTCACAAAATACAGTAATTTCACGACTATAAACCGCACTGAGTATAAACTGCACTTCCAGGTGCCAGTAACTTTTCATTCTTTATCCATACCTAAGTCGCGCCTGATTATAAGCCGCACATTACAATACAGAGTGTGATCAAAAGTATCTGTTCTATCACCATCTGTTGAGGGTGGGGGCAGTGATCCTGATCTC
>PYHW01010033.1:169866-214267 GCA_013186435.1 Turdus rufiventris | reverse complement strand
GAGCCCCAGAGCACACACCAGAGCCCCTCTGCAGGAGCCCATCTCCATGGGACCCTCCAGGTCATGAGTTTACATCCCTAAACCTCACAGCCGGCCAAAAACCAAGCACTCCACTGGCTGCTCCATCCACAGAGGACAGCAACACGCTCCCAGTGCAAAGTATATTTAGCTCAGAAAGGCTGAGCTGTTTGCTACAGCCAAGGAAGCATAAATAAATTACGGTGTTATCAATAATGCAATCCACACTGTCCATGCCACACTCCAAAGGGAAACCACTGAGCTGAGCAGGAGCCACACTGGTGGCCAGGAGAACACATGTGGTTCAGGGGAGCACGAGGACAAGGTGCCTCCAGTGCTCCATGCTGCCAGAGGCACTCAGAGCTCCCACTCATGCCCAAACTCCCATTAGAAAAAACAGCTCCGCAGAAATTGCTGTTTTGACAGTTACCAACCTCCAGTGTCGTGAGATTACAACTACAAATGTTTGGTCTGACTTGAGATTTTTCAGCCTGGAACATCAGTGAAATGAAGAGTGGTATTCTGGCATGTCAAAACACTTAATTTTGATTGAAAATCTCAGTATTCTCCATTCTGTTACATGCTGTTTGGAATTTTGTGGATTTTTTCACTAACATTTTTTAGCTGCTTTTGCCTTTTGGGTCTGAGCTGGGACCTGAAGGAACTGTCAAGTTCTCCAGTCTCTCAGACTATCAATCTCAGTTGCAACCAGTGTCCTTTTGCACATTTAATTTTAGCACTTAATTGAGACATAGCCACAGTGGTCCAGGCCCAAAGATGTGCTGTTGGGGGCAGTATGAAGCACGTGCCCTCTGACCAGGCAAAGAGGTGGCCTGGGAGCACAGACAAACACAAAGGACTCCATCCCCCAAGTGTGCTCCTTCATCCTCTTCTCTACACTGATTTATTTCCAGCTTCTTGCTCATTCCTCCAGCATCTGCAGCATTTCCTTCCCAGCTAAGATGAGCAGAAGTTTTTAATTCCACCCAAGCATGGGCCTGTTCCTGCTCACTCACAGGTGGATCCCAGTACCCCACTGCCATTGGCATTTTGAAGGTCAGCTCTGCCAGCAGTCCAAACCTCAGCCTCATCGAGGGCCAGGATTGTTTCCCAAGGGATACAAATGTCACCTGTGCGGGGTCTTTGCTGGGGTGTGGGTGTCCCAGCACGGGTGAGCTCCTCCAGGTAAAGGGCACCCACACACTGAACAGCCGCCCAGGCCTCTCCCTGCAGCAAAAGGGACGGCTGATGAGCAGCAGAGCCTCCTGCTTCCCTGCCTTGGCACCCATGGCATGGACAAACCCGTGACTCCAGAACGGGATTGGTAAAGCTCACGCTCTCCTCGGGCCACTGAGCCTCTGCTCGTGGTGATGGGGGCATCTGACCCACGCTCCTCCTGCGCCCCTCGAGCCACCCCAGTGAGCGCCTGGCTCTCAGTGCCACTGCCCCACTGCAGCCTGGTGTGGGCCAGAGGCAAACCCATCCTGGCTGGAGGAGCTGCAGCAGAGAGGGAGGAAGCAGAGGAACATTAAAGCCCCCATCCCATCCTGTCCTGTCCTGCTCAAGGCTTTGGCTGCAGGCAGCAGCAGTTGGGATCCATGGCCCCTTCCAGAGTAAAGGAGCATCCTTGGCTGCAGACCCTGGGATCGCTCCAGCACTGCTTTGCCTCCCCGAAAGGCGAGTGGCTTCGCAGGGCTGGTAAAAGAGCATCCGCGACGAGCCCACTCCCAGAGGCGGTGCCGGACAGAGCCCTTCTGGGTCCGAATCCCCGCACAGCCCCGGGGCGGGCAGGAACCGTGGGCGCCGCTGCTGTCGGACCCGCCGGGAACGGGGCGCAGGGCAGAGCTGGCCCCGAGAAACTGCGGGGGCCCTCCCGAGCCCCGCACCGGCACCGGGAGCCCCGGAGGGACAGCGGACCGGGACACGCGGGGACCGGGCAGCGACGAGCGGCGGCCGGGCGGAGCCGGGAGCGCTGGACCCCAGGGCGGAGCGCTGACCGGCACCCGGTGCGGCGGTGCTCGCTTGTGCACCGATCCCGGCGGCTCCCCGAGCCCGGCTGCCCGGCCCTCGCCGGGACTCAGCGTCCCCTCGGGACCGCCACCGGAGTGGCCCCGGCGGCGCCGTGTCGTTCCCCCCCGCCAAACTTTCCGCACGTACCTGCCAGAGGCCTCGGTGCGGCCGGGGGCCGACGCTGCCCATGGCCGGGGGCCGCTCCGCTCCGCCGGTCAGCGCCGCCTCCGCGGGCCGCAGCCGCCGGGGGCCGCGGGCATCGCCGGGCGGCAGCGCGGGGCTGGGCGGGGGCGGCAGCGGAGCCGAGCGCAGCCCGGCCGAGCCGGGGCCGGCACGAAGGGGCGCAGCGCCGCCTGCTGCTGCTGCCACCGCCCGGGGACCGGCACCGGCCCCGCGATCCCGGGCTGGCACCGGCACCGGCACCGGCTGCGCACCGAGCGCTGCCCCGCCCCGGTCAGCCCCGGTGCCCGTCAAGGCGATCGGGGAGAAGGAACGGGCAGACGGAGTTTACCAGAAAAATTTCTTACACACATCCCCTTTCCCCCCTTGCCTTCCACCCCCTAGCCTCCTGGAAAAAAAAAAAAGATAAAAAAAAGTGTGGGGAGGGCGTGTGATAGCCCCGCTCGCTCCGAAGGACATGGAATGGTGATGGGATGGACAGATGGACAACCAGCCAGACTGAGGGCTGGCCCTGGCATTCTCCTGCTCAAAGGATGAGCCTGGTAAGAGCTAATTTACCCAAAAACTAATTTCTCCCGCCAAAAATGTGTGATGGTAATGGGATGAGGGGACCCAAGTTTCCAGTATCCATAACAAACCAAGTTTGGAAAGGGAAGGAACTGCCCAAGAAAACCCTACCAAGATTTCCTCATGTATCCTCAGTGATAAAGCCTACTCCCATGTAAGAAATCTGTCACATGCCTGGAATTCTTCTGTACCTTTCAGGTGAGCAACCAGCCTTTTTAATTTTTCAGGAAGAAAACCCATAGATTGAGGCTCGGGGCGCAAGAAGTGTTAGGGGCAAATGGTCATGCAGAAGCCCAGTACAATCAACTTACCTGCAGCTGCTAATAGGCAGAAGGGTATAAATTATTTTATTAGAGCTGGAAAAAGCAGAACTCCTGACATTTTATTCCTGGGAAGGATTTATCACACCCTGTTTTCAGTGGATCACTGAATTAAAATTCAAGTTGATTTATCCCCTTTATCTGAGGAGGCCCCAGTGCCCCAGGCTGTCTCTGAGGATTTTGTTCCCTTTTCAGAAGGTTTTGCTGACAACAGGGAGTTCCACTGCAGACTCCCAGACTGTCAAAACAGTGGTCCAGGGAGAGGATCTCTGGGAAGCCTGGGCACTGCTGCAAAAGCAGGGAGAAGTCCTGCTCCCTGCATCCTCTGGAATGAGGGTCTGAGCTTCCAAACTGAAAAGCAAGTTCCCCAAAGGCTCCATAAATTCCAGTGAGCATTATTGTTATACATTTATTCTTCTTCTTCAGTGTTTCTCCTGTCAGGTAATATTAAATGAGACCAGGAGGCTCTGGAAGACTTTAAGAGCAGAATTGCGAATGAAGATCCCTTGGGAGATGTGAAAATGGTATGGAAAATTTTGAAGCAGCAGAGGGGGAAAAGCCAAGTGACCCAAGGAGGTGAATGTGCCCCTTCCCCCTCCCCTCTGCAGGGAGAGGAAAGGGTTGAACCCTCTGGGAATCCTCAGCAAATCCAGGTCGTGTGCTCCGGCAAACACCGATGTCCTCACCTGCAGAGAGGTCACAGACACGCCCAGAGCAGCAGCGCTCCAGAGGCTTCTCTGCACTCCAGCACAGACAGACAGGGAATAAAGAGGTGTGGCTGCAA
The DNA here is from genome assembly GCA_013186435.1 of Turdus rufiventris. NCBI lineage: Eukaryota > Metazoa > Chordata > Aves > Passeriformes > Turdidae > Turdus > Turdus rufiventris. The sequence continues at coordinate 210,388 of PYHW01010033.1, read as the reverse complement.
TCAAATTGTCCCTTCAAAGAAATAACAATAAATGCTGAACTTCCCAATTACAGGGGACACACAAACCTTGGAAACCATTAAGAGCCACTTCTTCTGTTGATGAATTATCCAGAGTGAACAGAGCTATTTGCTGAGCTTCACTGTATTATGCTAATTATAAATTAATATATTACTCATTACGCAGTCAGGCTCTACAGTCAACTAATGCAGTGCTGCAACCTGTTTTAAAACATCCTCTGGTACTTTTATGATCTGGATCTTTAATTTACTTCTGTTCTGGCTTAAATGCCACCAACATGTCACTCACAAAGAAATATCCCTGGCTCTATCCTACCTCCTCTGGGGCTCAGCAACATAGATGAAAGATGAAACTTAGAAAGGCTTTTTCAATACTGAGCAGTTGCATGAGAAATTAACTAAAATAGCATAATTTAAGACGAATTCCTGTGTTACTGATTATTAAATCATGGTTTATCATGGCAGCAAGCTGGAATGCTTCTCCTGAGGCTGTGCCCATGGAAGGTGAGTACCTGACACCCCCGTGCTCAGGGAGGGCACTTTGGGTGAGATGGGAGAGAGGGAAAGCATGAGCATCCCATTCCCAGAGGGATGGGCAGAGCGAAGGGCAGAGCTGCTGGCATCCGAACTCGCTGTTTACTGGTGTTGGCCTCCCCTGAACTATTCAATCTGACTCTGTCTACAGCATCTGCATCCCCAGGCTTGTGCCAGGCAACCGTGTAAGGAGAAAGCTTCACATGGATCTGTGTGGCAGGATGAATAGGGGGAAATGGAGCCCTCTTTCTTGGAAAACAGCCTTTAGCACCACATTGTTTCAGGGAGCATTCCTGCAGAACGTGTTTATTTGTCAGACCATTCTTTCCATGCCGTGCTCAACACAACGGAAATAAATATCTAGCAGGGTCACAGAAGTCAGTCTGGAAACTGCCATTTCCTTCTTTCCAAGGAAAGCATCCTGGTGACTCAGCAGTGCGGGGCAGGCTGGCTGTCCCACAGCAGGGAGACTGCTGGAGAATTTTCAGCCTTAATAACACCATGATATTGCACTCAGAACATCTAAGAGCACCCCACGCGTGACCAGCAGCTGGACAAGGATGCTGTGAGGGAAAAGCATCAGGAGCTAAGGAGAGGACCCATGAATGCTGGGCAGGAGCTAGAGGGGTGCTGGCCTCAGCCTGGAAGGGTTGGTTTGAAGGGACCTTAAAGATCACCTATTTCCAACCCCTCAGGAAGGGACCTTAAAGGTAACCTCATTCCAGCCCCGCACCGTGGGCAGGGACGCTGCCCAGTAGATCAGTCCTGAAGGGTACTGAATGAGCTTTAAAGTGCACCGAAGACCTTAAATCTTGGGATTAGTAGATGGGAATACACTGAGTCACTTCTATACTGTGATCGTAATAATCTGGTACAATTTGAAGATCTCTGGCTGAAGATGTCTAAAGCCTGCAGGGCTTCTCAGTGCAGCTTCTGCTTGAAACTTACAGTGCAGAAGGCCGGTGTTGACAGGAATCGGTGGTTCCTCTGTGAAACTGAGGCACCGGGGCACACAAACTTTAACAAACAACCTCAATTTTCCTTTACAGTAGGCAAGGACCGTGTTTGTTCATCAGTTTTTTTGTTGTCACAGGAGCCCACAGGCAGCGAGGGGCTGAGGTCAGGCCGTGCAAGGATGATGTTTACGGCAACTTTTCATCCCCAGCCAGGGAGGATGTGTTGCTCTGATCAGCTAAATCCGCATCCTGCTCACGCTGGAGCGCAGCATCCTGGGTGAAAGGGAGGGAGAGGTTCGGCTTTCATCCCTCTCGCGGCCCGTCCTTGCTCCTTCAGGCTGCTGGTTATTAACAGCCCGGAACGGCCACGCGTGGGCCGATGGGCGCGGGAGGGGGGACAAAGAGCCTGGAGCTGGCCGGGAATGTCCCAGAGTCGGTGCCTCTGCTGGAGCCTTGGGACGATCCAGCTGGGAAACCCACCTCGGGAAGATTTTCCCAGAGCATTTTCTGCTCCGGGATGGCTCCACCCGGCTGCAGGATAACGGCGGGGTTCGTGACCCGGGAGGGCTCGTTCTCCTCTGGCTGTGGGATGGCTGAGGGGTTCATGACCCGGGAGGGCTCGTTCTCCGCTGGGTATGGGATAACGGAGGGGTTCATGACCCGGGAGGCTCGTTCTCCGCTGGGTATGGGATAACGGAGGGGTTCATGACCCGGGAGGGCTCGTTCTCCGCTGCCTGCGGATAGCGGCGGGGGATGCGCGAACGCGCTGCGGCGCTCAGCTGCCGCGCCTGGTTCATCCCCATCCGCACCGCGGCGGGGCAGGAGGCGGGGCGGGGCGGGCTCGGCTCGGCGCGGCTCGGCTCGGCTCGGTTTGGCCGGGCTCGGGATGCTGCTGCGGGTGCGCGCTGCCGTGGCGCAGCTGGCGGCGGGGCTGGGCGCGCAGCCCCCCGCAGAACCCCGGGGCGGCGGAGCCGGGGCCGGGCGGGGATCGCCGCCGCCAGCCGCCTTCTGCCGGCCGGCCTTCCTGCAGCTGACTCCCGAGGAGCTGCGCCGCGCCGATGACCACACGGGCCGGGCGGTGCAGAGCCCCCGCGACAGCCGGTGCCGCCTGCCCTGGAGCACGGGCTACGCAGAGTGAGCGGGGCCGGAGAGGGGCCGGAGCGGGGCCGGAGCGGGGTGGGAACGGGGCCGGAGAGGGGCCGGAGCGGGGTGGGAGAGGGACCGGAGCGGGGTGGGAGCAGGGCCGAGGTTTGCAGCCCGGGGAGGGCAGGATGGCACCGCTCGGCGCTGAAGCAGAGACCTTGGGGACGAAAGTGGGTCGCGGCGGGTGGAGAGCTGCGTCTGTCCCTTTTCCAGCCCCAGCAGTGAGGAGCGGGCGCAGTGGATGCCCGTGATGGCAGAGCATCAGCGAGGGGCTGTGCTCTTATGTGCTCTTACCGATTCCCGAGGCGTTTAGGATCTTCTGTACGTTTTGTTTTCTGCGCTTTCTGCGCCACACCCGCTGTCACCGATGGGTACCGAGGGAGATGCGGCACCTCTGGCAGGACTCGGGGGAAGCAGGGAGCTGGGGCTTTCTCGGCAATGAGACTGCTTGAGACTTCCCCTTCAAGGACCTGATTGTCTTCTTCTTTCACTAGCTGCGAGTTTCAGCCCTAACTGAAAGCGGGCAGGAAGGTCAGACTGTGAAGGCTTTTGCTGCTTAGTGCTGTCAGCCCGCTCCCACACCCTTCCTCGAGCTGATCTTCCCGATATCCCAGAGAGATTTATGAGATGATTTGCTCCTGGAGATAGTGGGGTAGGAGTACAGAGAGTGAAAAAAACCCTTTCTGGTGTCCCAAGAGTTCTTTCTGCAAACCGCTCGGAAAGTCTGCCCAAAGAAAAACCACCCTGCTGTGTTTACAGCTTCTTCCTGTGAGCAGGTTCTGCAATCTAGACCTGAAATCTGCTATGTCAGCACAGGCTGGGAAAAGTCAGGGTGAATCTTTTTGCAAAAGTTCTGCTGGTCTCATCATCACCTTCTCCCCTCCTTCCCTGAGCCCCCTGTTCCCCCCAAGAGATGATGTGACATGGGTGAGGCTATCATTGTCTCTGTGTCCCCTGGGGGTGTATATTTGAGGCTGACGCAGGTTTTGGGGCAATCATTCTGCCTGGAGCAGTGTAGGGACCTTTAGCAAACCCGGTTTATTTCTGGTCACCTCCTTTGGTAGGTGTGTGGACAACTGCTCCCCCCGGACCCAGCTGGGATCAACCCACACAACTGGACAGCTAGGACGGGACAGGAGCACCTGTGCAGGGCATCCCTGGCATCTCTGGGGACATGGGGACATGAGTGGAGGGTTGGGGGTGGGGGGAAGAGGTGCTGTCAGATGGCGTTTGCTGGAACATGATGTGAAAGAAAGGGCCTTGACACCTTTTGTCCTCCTGGCAGGGTGATAAACGCAGGGAAGAGCCAGCACAATGAGGACCAGGCGTGCTGTGAGGTAGTGTTTGTGGAGCCGAGGCCCAGCCCAGGGAGCTGGATGTCATCCAGAGAAGGCAGCGGGGAGCTGGATGGGGTGAGAGCTGTGGTGGTTCACAAACGGGGACACGACAGAGATGATGCCCAGCAGCAGGGCATGAGATGGGGCACGTGGCAATGTGTGCACACCGGGGATTCCCTTGGTTCCTGGTCCTTTTCTCTGCCTGCTCCTACCATCCTCCACCCCCGTGTGACACCCCAGGGCTGGCTGGCCAGACCATGGCCCAGGTGCCCGGGGAGGCTGCAGAGGTGGCTGCTGTGCTGGTGCCGTGGTGCCTCTCCTTCGGAGGGTGTCTGAGGCTGGGCTGGGCTGCAGCCAGGGATCAGCTGTGTCCAGACACCCTTGGTCAGCTCCCACATTGCTCCTGCCCGCACCGAGACCTGTGAGACCCGTGTCACTGTCCTCAGCTTGTGGCCCTGGCTGCTCTGAATTCCCCATCCTATCTGCTTTCTTGTAGACTCATTTAACCTTCCCTCTTCTCCCTGCAGGGCAGGAAAGGGTTTTATTTCCACTACTGGGCCTTGTTTGATGGCCATGCAGGCAGCGGTGCTGCTGTCATGGCATCTGAGAGGCTCCACCTGCACATCTGTGAGCAGCTCCGGGACCTGGTGGAGATCCTGCAGGACCCCTCCCCACCTCCCATCTGCCTCCCGCCCGACACAAGGACGGGTTCTGCAGATCCAAACCAGGTGTCATACACGGAGGACCATGGGGAGGTCCCGAACGACGCTGTGCCACGGTTTCACCTGGAGAAAGCAGTGTCCCATGAGAGCCTGGTGATTGGTGCCATTGAGAACGCCTTCAAGCGCATGGTGAGGATCCTGGGGCATCACCCAGGCCATCCCTGGGAGCGCCTCTTTGCTGTCTCTGTCTGCAGCAGCTCGACCCTCTGGCAAAAGGCAGCTCTGCAGCAGGGAGGGGACTGCAGGGAGGGCTCCAAGCACGATGATCTCAGAGAGGGCTCTGTGATGTTCTGCATTTTGAGCTTTCAGACTGCAGAGGCTCTGGGCTCCAGGCCTGTCTGGGTGCAGAAAGCTTCTTTACACTTTGTTCCAGGAGGTGCACCTGCTGCCCTCCTGTCTTGCTCTTTCCTGCTTCTCCCACTGCCTCAGAGAAGCCACATCTGGCTGCCCCACAAGACCCCTGGCCCTCCAAGCCCTACAGCCACCCCATGGCTGTGTGGGGAAAGGTGCCCTGGCTGGTCACTGCTTCCCACCTGGAGCTGAGGTGCTGCTGGAGCAGCCAGGTGCTATTTGGGGCTGCCCACCTACCCTGCAGCCTCTCTGTCTCCCCAGGACGACCAGATCGAGCAGGAGCGGGCATCCCAGCACCTTGCTGGGGGGTGCTGTGCCCTGGCTGCCATCTACCTCATGGGCAAGTTCTACGTGGCCAACGCTGGTGACAGCAGGTACAGGGCAGCCTTCACCTTTTGCTCAGTGCCTGGGGACACCCCAGCAGAATGGGGTGGTGCCAGAGGGGTGGCTGGTGAGGAGCACCCAGCTCCAGCCCTGTCTAGGAGAGAGTCATTCCCACTGGGCAGAATCGTTCCCTGCCTGCTCCGTGCCCTGGGGACAGTGCACCCTGCTCTGATCTCGGTTTGCACACATAGGGCTGTAGAATTGCCTCCCAACATCTGGGATGTGCTCCCTTCCTTCCTAACAACCTCCTCTCTGCCACCCAGACATCTCTGCATCACACCCCGGCCCCTGCTGCTGGCACTGGCCTGGGCTGCAGGTTCGAGAGTGAAAATTGAACTCAGCAGAGCTTTAAAAAATGTGCAAGAAGTCATTTTAGAGTGCGCTTCATAGCAGTGACCTGTTTCAGGAGAAGGACACAAATCTATGTGCAGACAAGTGCAGTGGGAGCTTGGAGCCCAAGGGTTTTGTGTTGCCATGTGTGTTTCCAGGGATGGGCTAAACTGCGCCTGTGTGCCCCCACACCCCCGAGCAGCGGCAGGAGGGCAGGTCCACCTTACACCAAAGGTGACACTGCAGGTGAAGCTGGTTTGAACTGCCTTGTATTTATCATTGGGCCAAAGAATGGTTTGGGTAGGAAAGGACCTCAAAGCTCATCTTGTTCCTCCCTGCCGTCTGCAGACACATTCCACTAGACCAGGTTGTTCCAAGCCCTGTCTGACCTGGCCTTGAACATTTCCAAGAACGGGGCAGCTACAGTTGCTCTGGGTATTTTCTGCAGGTTGTCCTCAGCAACGCCAGACCAGCAAATACAGGCGCTGGTCATTTTCTGAGGCTGGATGTGCTTCCAGCTTTGGGACAGAGAAGAAGGAGATCCCTCATCTCTCTGCTTTTGGGTGCAGGTCCCCCTCCATGGCGCAGGATGTCAGCATGGAGGGAGGGGTCCTGGGGCTGTCCCTGTGCCTCTGGGTAACAATCTGTGCTGCCTTCTCGGGCATCAGACACTGCCAGAGCCGAGCTCAGCCTGGCCTTACATCACTGGAGGAGACTCACAGCCACAGATCCTTGGGCCTGCCATGGCATCCAGAAACATGTCATAATCAGACCCTTATGTTTTTTGAGACATTGACCTCTAAGAGCAGCCCCAGCAGCAGTGCTGCTGACAGTGCTGGTGTGGGATGGGCACGGGCACCTGTGTCCTGCTGCAGGCAATTTCAGCCCCTGCTGTGTGCAGCTCCCTTCTAAAGGAGGGTGTCCCACCTTTGGGCTGCTCCTTTTCTAACCATATCCTGTCCTTTGATTTGTCTGCTTCATTCCCCTCTGCCCCATGCTTCTGTCCCATTTCCCCTTCCTTCCTGCCCCTCTCCTGCACAGGAGGGAGGTGTGCTGTGCCCTGCCCAGGGGCAGGGAATCCAGGCGGCAGCCCTCACCTCAGGCTGGGAAAAGGGCTGGGCAGCAGAGGGGAAGGGTTGCAGCACTCCTGGGAACCAGCCCTGGAGATCCAGGTCAGCTCCTCTGCCCAGTCTCCTTCTCTCTAATCTCATCCTTCCATGTTTCATTGCAGGGCCATTATCATCCGTAATGGGGAAATCATTCCAATGTCCAGGGAGTTTACTCCAGAGACAGAGAGGCAGAGGCTGCAGTTTTTAGTAAGAAAGACCTTTCTTCTAACCTCATTCCTGCTGAAACACCTCCTGGCCTCTTCCCAGTCCCCTGTGCTGCCTGCTGGGCTGCTGCCCTGGTGGGGTTCTGGACCCAAGGGCAGCCCCGTGGCTGGGACCTGCTGTTGGCACTTGTCCATCCCAGACTGCTGCCTGGGATGGGAAGAGGCACTGAGATGCAGAGAGCTGGCATGGGGGCATCTTGTGTCTGGCAGAGCCCTGGTTTGCTGTGGGCTCGGTGTGAGGGTCTGTGACTGCGAGCTGGGCACAGACAGGACAAGGAGAGCCCAGGCTTTTGGCATGGGGCTGGATTGACACGTTTGCATGGGGCCAGTTTGGTCCATCTTGTCCTGCTGCTGTTCAGGGAACAGGGAGCATCCCCTGCCTGGGTTGCTGTGACCTGGAGGAGTGTGGGTCTCCATCCACTGTGCTCCCTCTCACTGTCAGAGCCGCTGCAGTGCCTCTGCTGAGTCCGAGTTTCTTCCCTGGCTGCTCCCTGGAGAGTTGGAGCTGATGTGTGCCAACGGGTTTCTGTCTTTCACCCTGAAAACTCCTTGTCCCTCTCCTGGATGAAGCCCCTGGTGCCACCTAGGGAGACTCTTTGAGGTTATAAAGACCTCTCTGAGGGCAGCACAGGGGAGGAGGAGTTTGTTTTGGAGAAGGTCTTGCTGGATGAAATTTCCTGGCTTGCAATGTACTTGGAAAAACACTGAGGCATTTTCCCTTGAATCTATTTTTGAATGCCCGAGAGGAGGAAACTGCTGTGATCAGAATCCTCTTCAGCTGGCTGCGAGCAGCAGGGCACAGGCTGGGACAGGCACACACTGCTCTGCCACATAATGCTGAGGCTGTGCTCAGGGCTTCCCCAGAGTGGGCTGGGGGTCTCCCTGCCTCTGCACCAAACCCCTGCCACCCCCTCTTCCCAAAGGATCTCCTTTTCTCTTCCTGCTTTTCTTTCCCCTTCAGCACTTCGCAGCACTCCCTGTTCCCGGTCTCCTCCACACTGTGCTCCGTGAGGGCTCGGGGCTGCCCTGGGTAGGGCTCTGTGCTGCTGCTCATCCCTGTCACACTCACAGCTGGCACACTGTTTGAGAATAAACCCATCACTCTTCTCCTTGGGTGAGGGCCATGCCCTGCGCTGAGCCCAGGATCCTGGGACGTTGGCAGCTATGACTCCTTCGGGGTAAATTCCAGCTTCTCCTGGAATTTGCTGGGATTTGATGGTTTGATCCCTTTTGGAGATCTTTATTTCCCAGAACCCTCTTTGCAAAAGCTTCACCTTCTTGCTGAGTGCTGGCATGGCTGTCCTCAGCTCCAGTTTGCCCTCTGGCTTAGCACAGGCGGGTGGTTTGAAGCTGCTTTACCAGCCCCTATTCAAGTGGCTCCAGAGCAGCCAGTGTTAGCCACCACGGAATGTCCCGATGGATGTGGATCCTGATCTGGGCAGGGCTGGATCCACAGATCTCGCTCTCCCAGCCCTGTGGCTGAGCTGACAATTCTTCCTGCAGGCATTGCTAAGGCCCGAGCTGCTGGGGAAGGAGTTCACCCACCTGGAGTTCCCCCGCAGGATCCAGCCCAAGGAGCTGGGGAAGAAGATGCTCTACAGGGACCAGAACATGAATGGCTGGTAACCCCCAACCTGCCAGTGGCACTGGGGTCCTGCTGTGGTGGCTGCTCAGCTCTGCCATCCCATCCAGGGGCAGGGGGCTCTGGCACAGGGGGTACCCAGCTCCAAGTGGTCAGCAGAGGTGCTGGAAGCCTTCACCTGCTGACACCTTGTCTCTGGCTTATTTTAACCAGGGCTTACAAAAAGATAGAAGAGGATGACCTGAAGTTTCCACTTATCTTTGGGGAAGGCAAAAAGGTAAAATACTGTGATAGAAGTCTGGCAGGGGTCTCCTGCCTGCTCACACCGTTTTAGGGGATTTCAGCCCATTTTTGGTAGTGTTGTCATCACCAGTTCTCAGCTGGGAATGGAGCTGGAGGTAAAGCTGCTCAAAGCTCTCTTTTGATTCCACCACTCCCCAGGCTCGGATGATGGCCACAATTGGGGTTACGAGAGGCCTGGGAGACCACGACCTCAAGGTGTTCAGCTCCAACATCCACATCAAGCCTTTCCTGTCCTGCTTCCCAGAGGTAAGCCTGGCTTCCAGCTTCCTGCAGTGGCCAGACCCACGATATGCCCGGTGCAGCAGGAGCCCTCTCTGCCTCTCACCCTTGCATCTTGCCCTGCTGCCTGCAGGTCAGGGTTTATGACCTCACGCAGTATGAGCACTGCCCTGACGATGTCCTGGTGCTGGGCACCGACGGGCTCTGGGATGTCACTAACGACAAGGAGGTGGCTGGTGTGGTGATGGAGGTGCTGACGAGCTACGAGCCCAACGACCCGTGCAGGTGAGCTGCAGTGGGCAGGGGGACGGGCGTGTTGTGCACTCCACCTCCTCCCCTTGGCCTGGCTCCTCAGAGCGTGCGTTGCTCCCCTGGATGTGCATGTCTGAGCCTGGATCTCTCCTTTCCTGCACTTCTGGCTGCCCTAGCTTCTCCCTCCTTGCCGGGATGCTGCAGCAGGGGTCTGGGGTCACTGCTGAGTCGTTCTCTGCTGTCCCTCCAGGTACACCATGGTGGCCCAGGAGCTGGTGGTGCGATCACGGGGGGTGCTGAAGGAGCGGGGCTGGCGGCTGGCAAATGACAAGCTGGGCTCTGGTGATGACATCTCTGTTTTTGTGATCCCCCTGGGTGGCCCCGGCAACTACACATGATGCTGAATGAGCCTGGGGCAGCGGGGCTCGCCTTGCCTGGATGGAGATGAGTGGGACACTGGCGCTGCCTCCAGGCACTTGTGTTCTGAGCCAACTACAAGAAGAGTAAGAAACCTGGAGCCTCAGTCTGTGCTCCTGTGCAGAGCATCCTCCTCCACCTGCTGCCATCCCTGTCCCAGGTGGAGACAGAGAGGCTTTGGACAGAGAGTGAGCACTGGGGCTGAGGGATGTTTTTATGCTGCTACTTTGTCAATGCTGTGAGAAGCCTGAAGGCTCCTTGGCTCCTCAGCATATCCTTTGCCTCTTGCCCTGCTGTGCTGACTGCAGCCCTGCGTGGCAGCCATGGGGCTGCTGGGGGGCTCACACCTGCTGCAGTCACCCCAGCTCCTGCCCTCTGATGCTTTGGCCAGTGACACTGAAGCTGCTGCTGGAGCTGGGAGCTGGGTATGTGACTGGGAGGAAAGTCCCACAAGCAGTTGGGCAATGCTCAGCGTGGCACAGGTCCAGTTGTGGCCCCACAAAGGTCATCCCAGACTTATGCTCCCAATTTTCAGCCCCTCACACCTTCATTCCATCATGGACCACGTCTCAATCTCCAGTCTGGGAGAATGGAGCAGTGACCCAGCTCTGCATTCACCCAGAGCCCTGAGGAGGGATAAACCATTGCACTGGCACTGGCTGTGCCACAGGCTCTACCCCCTTCCTTTCATGCCTTGGATCACTGCAGTGCTTCTGGAGCCAATTATTTATTAACTGGGAGCTGAGCTGGAAGATGTCTAAATCCTTTCTTGGTATGGAGTCTATGGATGTATGTCGATATTTTGGAGTGGTTCTGAGTTAGCAGCCTCACACAGAGCACCCCTGTTCAGGTGAGCTTAACAGCTTAACTGCACTGGATCTGCTTAGCACAGCGCTGGGAACCCACAGGAAAAGCAGCTTGGTGTGACCAGGGCAGGGAAAGACAGTGCCCATGTTCTCCTTAGTGATCTCAGAACTGTGCAGAGGGCAGCTGGAGCAGTTGATCTCTGCACAGAATTTTTGCATCACACATGTCTCTGACCTGGAGCATCCATTTCCCAGACCTCTGAGTGTTGCATCCTCCAAAACTGTGAGGGATTGTCCCATCCTGACAATGTGAGGGGATGGGGAGAGCTGGGCCATGGTCCCTTGTTTGGGAAAGGCTCTGAGGCACCAGTAGTTTGTGTCCTGTTATTGGGTGCAGGCAACTCTTGTCAAGTGTCACCTCTGGTGAAGGTTGTTGTCTGCTGTAACCAGTGAGATATAGATAACCTGGGTGCACATAATGGAAAGTGAAAATTTTGCACGAGATTTGAACCTGTTGGCATCCATGCTGAAGGGAGCAGGGAGCGGTGCTGGGGCCGGGAGCTTGTCCTTGTGTAGCACTGTGTGTTTAAATAAAGATTTTGCCACTCATAGTCCTACTTCAGCCTTCCTTTGCAGAGCTGCAAAGAGGACTTACCGAAAAGCCAATTAGTTCTGATTAATTTCTGTAGGCAGGCAGAGAGGCCTGCGCAGAGCCATGTGAGCTGCTGTCCATCTGCCCTTGGCACTGGGGAGAGCCCCTGGAGTATCCATCCATGGGCACTGGGAGCCACTGGTGTGCTGCCAGCCTCAGCCTGGAGTTGCCTGGGCCTTGGACCCCTGGCCCTGGCTGGGAGGCAGCAGCAATGGGCTCTGGTGCCAACAGAACATTGCTCACGGAATAGAGAAAAGGCAAATGGTTTTCCTGTCTGTGGGGAGGCAGTGGGGCAGGCTCTGGCTCCGAGGAATGTGACTGTCCCAGGCACCCAAGCAGCAGCTGCCTCTGCCTCCAGGGTGGGCTGCCTGCTGGAAGCATCCGTGCTGCCCTATGCCCCTCTGGCGGCTGTCTGGTACCCCTGGTGCTCCTGATGCTCTCTTCACACTTGTTTGCGCAGCCTTGTTACCCTAGCACATTCCTTTTCATGCTGGTGGCTGAGAACTGGCTCTGCTTTTCCAGGTCACTGCCCGGCTGTTGGGTAAGGCAAGGAGGCAGAGGCTGCTGCATTTAAAGCTTCCTCTGCGGTTCACTTTTTTACTAAGGAAACATTTCCTTTGGAACAAACTCCTGGCCTGGGGCTTGATAAATTAAGAAAAATTGTCTGCAAGCCCTTAAAATAGCAGCGGTTTATGAGCCTGGGCCTGGGCCAGGCTCCTGGGGCTGCCTTTCCCTGGCTGAGGGACTGGAACCGTGCCCTGCAGCTGGATGTCACGGGGAGAGCAGGGAGAGCAGCCTGGTCCTCCCTCCCGACTGCCCGCGGTGGGCACGGCGAGCCGGAGGCCAACAGGGGCTCTGGGGCCACCTCAATGTGGGACACAGCCCGGTACAGCCCGGCACAGCCCGGCACAGCCCGGCACAGCCTGGCACAGCCTGGCACAGCCTGGCACAGCCCGGCACAGCACATCATGGCCTGGTACAGCCCGGCACAGCCCAGCACAGCCCGGCACAGCCCGGTACAGCCCAGTACAGCCCATCATGGCCTGGCACAGCCTGGCACAGCACAGCATAGCCCAGCACAGCCCATCATGGCCTGGCACAGCCCGGCACAGCACGGCACAGCACAGCATAGCCCGGTACAGCCCGGCACAGCCCAGCACAGCACGGCACAGCCTGGCACAGCACGGCACAGCATGGCACAGCCCGGCACAGCCCGGCACAGCCCAGCACAGCCTGGCACAGCACGGCACAGCCCGGCACAGCCCGGCACAGCCCAGCACAGCCCGGCACAGCACGGCACAGCCCGGCACAGCCCGGCACAGCCCGGCACAGCCTGGCACAGCACGGCACAGCATGGCACAGCCCGGCACAGCACGGCACAGCATGGCACAGCCCGGCACAGCCTGGCACAGCACGGCACAGCCCAGCACAGCCTGGCACAGCACGGCACAGCATGGCACAGCCCGGCACAGCATGGCACAGCACGGCACAGCCCGGCACAGCATGGCACAGCACGGCACAGCCCCGCACGGCTCGGCACAGCCCCGCACGGCTCGGCACAGCCCGGCACAGCCCCGCACGGTTCGGCACAGCATGGCACAGCCCGGCACAGCCTGGCACAGCACGGCACAGCCCGGCACGGCTCGGCACAGCCCCGCACGGTTCGGCACAGCACGGCACAGCGTGGCACAGCACGGCACGGCCCGGCACGGCTCGGCACAGCCCCGCACGGCTCGGCACAGCGTGGCACAGCCCGGCACAGCCCCGCACGGCTCGGCACAGCCCCGCACGGCTCGGCACAGCCCCGCACGGCTCGGCACAGCCCGGCACAGCCCCGCACAGCCCGGCACAGCCCCGCACGGCTCGGCACAGCCCCGCACGGCTCGGCACAGCCCCGCGCTCCCGCTCCGCCCTCGGCACAGCCCCGCACGGGGCGGTGCCCGCAGAGAGCAGGCGGCTCCGCAGCGGGATTCGGGAATCGGGCTCCGGAGAAGGAATCGTGTTCTGGAGCAGGGATCGGGCTCTGGAGCGGGGATCGGGCTCTGGAGCGGGGATCGGGGATCGGGGATCGGGGATCGGGGATCGGGCTCCGGAGCAGCAGAGCCGCCGAAGCAGGAGCCGGACGGGGCAGCGGCGGAGAGAGGTGCGGGGTCTGGGGGAGCCGAGCGGGGCGGGATTGGGGTCCGTGCTCGATGAGGGTACTGGTGAGGAGTGGGGCCAAAGCTGGGGTCTGGGGGAACTCGGTCTGGATTGCTGGTTGTGTTTGGGTCTAAGTTAGCGGCGGAGTCCGGAGAAGCGGGGCTTGATGGTTGCTGGTGGTGCTTGGGGGAACTGGGATCAGGGTTTACTCGTAGGGTTTGGAGAGACTGAGGTCTGGGGTTACTAGCGGGCTGTGGGGTTCCTGGTTCTGGTTTGCTGTGGGGTTCCTGGGCTGTGGGGTCAGCGCAGGGTGGGGAATGGTCCCGGCCGCGCTGCTGGGTGGGGTGGGTGTGCCTGGGGTGGGGGAGCCTGGCTGTGGTGAGGGATGGGTGAGCTGCGCCTCGGGTACTGCAGGTTGTCACCCTTGAGGGTGGCCTCGGGCTGCGGGTCCCAGCTCGCGGTTTTCTCCCAGGCAGTGTCGGACCCGGGACAGGAGCCTGGGGGCTGCTGCCCCATCCCACATCCCCTCCCACAGCCCCCACTCCAGCAGCGTCCCCATGTACAGCCTTGCTCATGGAGTGGCCACTCTCTGTTTTCTTCAGAAAAAGGAAAAATAGTTCCCTTTCCTTACTGCTGAGCTCATTCTTAAACATTTATATTAGGGGGGCTTGCGGGGAGGGGAAATAATTGTGTAATGTCTTAGGAGCAGGGGAGCATTCCAAAAGCATGACTGCGTGGCCTTTTCCAGCACTAGCAGTCTGGCAGCCAAGTCTCTCAGTGGCCGCCAACCTCCCTGAAACCAGCCCAGCCTCTCCACAGCTTGGGAGAACGGCAGCGTGATCCCTGGGTGCATCTGTGAGGGGTGGGAGCGGGGGCCTGGCTGAGCCCCCCAGGCTGACACCCCCGGGAAAGTGTTCAGTCGGGGAGCTGGGGTTGGTGGATTGGCTGCCTGCGTGTCATGGGGACCAGTTGCGTTTTGTTTCTATTTTGCCAAGTGCTCTTGGTGTCCAAACAGTTTCAGTTTATGTCCAGCTCCTCCTCAGCCCAGGAAGAGACTCTGCATGAGATTTTGTGGACTTTCTCTTGCATCCAGGTTCCTGACAGCTACAGCTTCTCTGGCGAAAACATAAGTGGAAAGTAAGCCAAGTCACTGTCTCCCAACAGGTTACCAGGAGCGTTTAACCAGGCTCACCTCCCAACTTGCCGTTTGCACTGGAGAGGCGTATTGGCATGAAAAGTAAGGAATTGCATTAGCAAACATTGATCGGCGCTGGGGCAGGCAGGCGTTGCACAAGTACAGGCATCCGCTGAGATTGTGGCATGTTATTTGGAGCTTTCAGCAAGACACTTGCGCTACCGTGAGGCTGGGAACGCTGTCACTGCTGCAGGAGGTAAAATAAGAACATGGCATGATGTCCTTTGGAAAAGGAGGTAAGGGCAGGCAGCTTTTCCCACAATGCTCAAACCCTTGTGGTTTGAGCTTTGTTTAAACTTTCAAATTCTTCTGTTCCAAGTTCCTTTCTCTGTTCTGCTTGGGGATGGTTTTTGTGGGATTTAGCAATGAAAATGAGCCAGCCTGGACACTCTGCTCCAGGTCTGGGTCTGGGTCTGGACCGTTGCCCTTTGCCACTGCAGTGTATGTTAAGCCCAGCCTGCCTGGTTGTGCCCAAGGAATATCTCCAAAAACATGGGTAAGGGCTAAACTTGAGCACTGTTTTGAGCTCCTGTTTTGACGATCACTTGTTGTTTGGATGCAGCAGGTCTGGAGGTCTGAGGAAGGTTTCAGGCAGCTCCCTCAGGGTAACCCAGGCATTTTCCTTGGTGCTGGGCAGTTCTGGCAGCAAGGCAGGCGAGCCAGGAGGCTGGGGGCAGTGGGTGAGGGTCAGCCCTGGGCAGGGCTGAGGGCTGGAGTGCTCTGCACAAACTGCTCGGCTCGGCCAGCCTAGGGGCTGGATGGGCAGGAAATTACAGAGGCTGCTTTGCCAAAGCCAGCACCACTTGGATGGTCTCGAGGTGTGGTCTGCCCAGGAGCCCAGGCTCTGCCCTGCCCATTGCATTTCCTCTTAGCATCACTGTTTGCTTCCAGCCCTTTTTGGGATTTTTTTCTGCCTTTCAACGTTAATGATTCTATGATCCTGTAGTAAGAGTCCCTCTGGGGCTTGCAGCAGTGGGTGACTTGTCCTGTCCTGTCTTGGCCATGGCTTCGGTGTCTCAGCAAATGAAATTCCCCTCAGTGGGCATTCCTGTGGGGTTTTACTTTGGAAGTTTACTTACTTTATCATTGTACCAGTGAGTCCAAACTGCTAAAATCATTTCTGTATGGTCACACCAGGCCCCACAGTACCAGGGTATCCCTGTGGGTGTCCCTGCCAAGGGCTGCTCCCAGCACAGCTCTTTGCCCCCCAGCCCTACCCAGATTTCAGAACTGTGCCTCTGGCCAGGGCTGTGATCCCTGGTGTGACCGGTCTGACCAGGGTGGGGCCATCAGCAGTGCTTGGGAATTTCTGCTTTAGAACAAAACCCCTCTGTTACCTCTAGGAAGTCGAGTCTGGCCAAGGAGGTTCATTGAAAGATTTCTGTCCCTGGTTGGAGTCCTTGAAAGCATTAACATCTTTCTCTGCTATTCCTGAGTCCCTGTAGCAGACACTGGATGATGGACACATCCTGCTGCCAGAGGAATTCCCCATATCCTGCTCAGCAGGAACTTGACAATTTGAGGCACAAAGCTGGGAGAGACAGCAACACAAGGACTGCCCTGGAGCCTGGCTGATTTTATGGTGATGGCTTTAGAGTAATTGCTTGGAAAGTAGAACAGAGCAATTTGGGGTCATGTTGCAGCTCTTTGGTGAGCTGGAGGAGATGCTCAGGATTTGGCTGCTGCTGGCAGTGGTGGCACAGATTAAACCCACAGCCGTGCCCGTGTGGGCCCAGCCTGCAGCAGCAGCAGGTGCAGGGATGGGCACGGGAGCCTGTGGGGTTTGGCAGTGGGAATGCTGGCACACAGCTGCTGCTCCCTTTTGTTATCTCCATGGATGAGCAGGAGGCATCTCCAGCGGGGCCCTGCCAGCGCTGCTCACACCCCAGAGCTGCCAGTTTGGATTGCCAGCCTGGGCTGGGCAGCATTGGCTTAATTTGGGGTGGCTGGCACTTGGCAGGGTTTAAAATCTCAATTTCCATGTCTGTTGTGGATGACTATGAGCTTTTAATAATTTGGCCTGATGGCAGTTGTAGTAAAGCTGAACTCAGATCATCATAGAATCCCAAAATGTTTTGGGTTGGAAGAGACCTTAAAGCTGATTTTGTTCCACCCCCTGCCCTGGACAGGAACCTTTTCCACTGTCCCAGGCTGCTCTAAACCTCGTCCAACCTGGCCTTGACACTTCCAAAGGCGAGGCAGTCACAGCTTCTCTGGGCAGCCTGTGCCGGGGTCTCACTATGTCCTCAGGAATAATTTCTTCTGGAAAGGGTTCTGAGGTCTCTCCAGGCTGAACACCCCCAGCTCTCCCAGGCTGGCTCCAGGGCAGAGGGGCTCCAGCAGCTCTGAGTTGTCCCTGTGCTGTTCCCAGGGCTGGGTCTCACCTGAGTGGGGCACGGGGCAGAATCCCCCCCTGCCCTGCTGCCCCTGCTGTGGGATCAGCCCAGCACACGGGGGGGTTCTGGGCTGCCAGTGAGCGCTGCTGTGCCATGCTGAGCTTCTCATCCACCAGCACCCCCAAATCCTTCCTCTCAGGGCTACTCTCACTTAATTCTTCTGCGTTTGTTCTTGGGATTTCCCTGTTTGTCTTCATGGAATTGTCTTCATGTTTTCCGCTCTTTTTATCTGCTCATGATCTGGCAACAGTGCAAAGAATCCTTGTCCCAGGGACTGGCCTCATCCTGCTGAGCAATAGAGCATCCCCTGGCAAAGAAGCTCATCTCTCCTGGAACAGAGAGCTGCTGGCATCTGGTATGGGTGCTGTGCCAGCTGCTGGGTGCAGGGCACAGAGAGGGGCACCCAGCAGACCCCGGGTGCTCTTCAGCCTCCTTGCCCTGCTCTTCATTGCACCCCAGCTCTGGATTAGTAATGGGCTATTTCTGGATGGCTCTCCTGAGTAATGGAATGAATTGTGCTGAGCTTTTGGGTGGGGACAGTGCCTCTGCCCTCTGAGTCACCGCTCGGCACCACGCCGGGCTCGGAGCCGGGTCAGGGAGGACGCTGGAGGCCGTGGGAAGGAGCTCAGGGTGCGGTGCCTGTGCCCAGCCTGGGCGCTCTGCGTCCCCTCGCAGGGCAGGGCAGTGTCCAGGCAGGAGCGGTGCCACTTGCCTTGGCTTTGGTTTCAATCCAATGTCTGCAGACAGGTCCTGCTGCCTGTCTGGGAGCAGGTGTTGGTGTCCTTGGGCATCTGCTGCTCCTTGGCTGCAGGTGTCATCTCGTGGTGCTGGGGTTGGACACTGGCACGGCCCAAAGCGCCTTTCCTCCTGGAGATACAGAGTCACAGAGCAGCGTGTCATGTTTTCTGTGGGCAAAGAAGCTTTGTGTCCAAGTAAACAGACTTTTTCCTCCCTGAGCTCTCTTTTTTCTGTGCTGTGGACATGCTGCTGGAGAGAGGACGAGCCTTGGGTCAGACAGGAGGGATGGTTTGCAGCAAGGACTGGACTTGTGCATCTCAGAGGACTTTTCCAGCCTTAATAATTCTGTGGGACTGTGATTCTGGGTTTGCCTGGCCCAGCTGGGACAGGCAGGAGCAGCAGGGCACGGGGAATAGGGACAGGAGCTGTTTCCCTCTCCATGCTCAGCACTTGCCTCCCTAAAAAGTGCCCCTGGTTCCTAAAAAGGGACCCTTTGGAGCAGCTTTTTAGACTTTTCTCTGACTTCAGTGTTGCACAGATGTTCACACCTTCCTGTAGACAGGCTGCTCCACTGGGATGTGTGCTGGACACCAAGGATCCCAGCTGAGGATTGTCACATCCTCCCAGATGCAGCCCCTGATTCTCACTCTTCCCATAAGTGCCGCCTTCCTATTTTTAACAGCTCCGGAGCCCTCAGCAGCCATGAGCTCAGCTTGTGAGCCAAAATGCTTGGAACCTACAAAGATCTTGGCTACAGCAGGGTCTGGGGATGGGTGAAAACTCTCTGTCTTTTGCCCAAACCTTTGGGCAGTTTGATTTGTGAAACTGGGGTGGTTTCCTGGGGTTTGTGTGACCTGCCAGGCACGTCGATGAGACAAGTAGGTGTGCAGCCTGCCTTTGCAATGTGAGTCACCATCCAGGCTCATTTCTTAATCCTTCACTTGCAGCTAATTATGATGCAGCTGGACTCCTGTTTTAGCCTTTTCCTCCCTTTTCTGTTGGCGCAGCGTGAGGGTGGGATCACTGGGGCAGGGACAATTCCTGGCCTTTGTTAAGGCTCAGTATGAGTGCCCTGGTTAAAGCCAGGCTTGTGGTATTCTGACTTTCCCAGGGTGATCCCAGTGATCCTGGAGTGATCCCAGCATGATCCACTCCCACTGCTTGCAGCTCAGAGCGTCAACATTGGTGTGTGTGTCCTTCCCACGGGGTTATTCCTGTGAACCTTCCCCAGCATGGATGGCTGCTTCCATCCTGCTGCCTGGGCAGAGGGCTTGGAGAGGGATGCAGCTGAGGGAGAAAGCATGGAACATCCCTGCCCTCAGGAGAGGTTTCTTGTTAACCTGTAATTTCCCCCAGAGCAGTGTGCATTTTCAGGGATTCAAGCCTGACATGTCAACCTGTGTCATTCCTGCAGGAACAGGGAGCTGATGATGTGCTGAAGGCATGCACGGAGTGGGTCAGGCTCTTTGGGCTGGGAATCTGGGGATGGAAAGGAGATTTAGGTCACAAGGTTGGGGAGGATGTGATCCCACCATGGCTGATTTTCTCATGGCTCATCAGAAGCTGTGCCAGGCATTTTGTGTCATTGTCCTGGCTGGTTCCCAGGCTCGACTCTAAACCCCTTTTGAAAGTGAGGGATGCAAAGGCACAGTTTTCCTTGCAGAACTGCATCGTTTTCCCTCGAGGCAGAAAGCCTCCTGCTTTGTGGTGGGGTTTCAGCTCTGTTTGCTGAGTGATGACTGGCAGCTTCTCCTGCTGCCGGTGCCAGTGTTGGCTCTCTTGGTTCCGTGGCAAAGGCTCCTTTTTCAGACAGGCTGGGATGGGGCCAGTCCGGTGTGGCTGCCAGGCACACACGTCCTGCTTGCCCAGACCTCCAAGAGCTTGACTTGGCGTGTTCCAGCTGCTGATCAGATTATTTGGGGTCTGGTGAGCGTGCTGGGGTGAAACCCAGAGCACAGTTCTGCCCTGAAGAATTTATAGTTTAAAATAAACCCAGCGTGTGCGTGCAGCTCTGAGGCTGTCTAAAATCCTGGTTACCTGGGTGGCAACCAGGTAGCACAGCAAAGCCAGGAGGGTTGGATGTCTGGGGAAGGCAGAGTGGTTTGTCACCTCCCACGAGGTCCCTGCCTGCGGCCACAGCAGTGCTGGGTGTAAATGGCTCCAGCCAGGCCAGAGCTTGCGGTGCCCATGAGCTGATGTGTGTGGGAGCCGGAGGGGAGTCTGGCAGAGGGGTGGGGGAGCCTTTGTCCCGTCTGTCACCGGCCACTCAGTGGGATGTACCCAGGTGCTCGTGTCTGGTGTCTCGCAGGCTGTTGTGCGCAGGAATTTGGGGGGCCAGGAGCACGAGCTGCCCGTGCTGCTCTGTCCTGCTCACCTGCTCGTGTCTCCACAGCGATGGCAGCCATCAGGAAGAAGCTGGTGATTGTGGGAGATGGTGCCTGTGGAAAGACGTGTCTGCTGATCGTGTTCAGCAAAGACCAGTTCCCCGAGGTGTACGTGCCCACCGTGTTCGAGAACTACATTGCTGACATAGAGGTGGATGGGAAGCAGGTAAGGGCTGTGGCCATTCCCATCCCGTGGGGCCATGCTGGCAGTGCCACCCCACAGTGGATTGCTCTGTGTGCAGGGCATTGAGGAGCCCCAGGGCTCCAGCATTTCTGGGTCACCCTGAACCTGCCCCAGATGGAGGAAGAGACAGCTCTACCTGAGGAAGATAAATCTGTCACTCCTGGCCTGCAGAGCCACTGAGCCGTGTCCTTGTCCACTGTCAGGTCGAGCTGGCGCTGTGGGACACAGCAGGACAGGAGGACTACGACAGGCTGCGGCCGCTCTCGTACCCGGACACAGACGTGATCCTCATGTGCTTTTCCATCGACAGCCCGGACAGCCTCGGTAGGGACCGGGGGCTCCCACAGGACTCGGTGCTGCTGCTGAACCCCCTGAGGTCTGGGGAACCCCCATGCAGCCCCTCGAGGATCCAGAGCCTTCCCTTCATCCCCTGACTGTGTGTGCACTTCAGGGAAGTGCTGGGAGCTTGCTGGCTGGGAGGTGGTGGGAGAGGAGGATGCTGTGGGGCGAGCCCTCCCCGCTCCAGCGGGAAAAGCTTGGGGCTGGTTGCTGTGAGGAGGCTGTGGGGTAGCAGCCCCTCAGCTCATAGGATTCCATGTGTGCTTGTAGAGAACATCCCTGAGAAGTGGACGCCGGAGGTGAAGCACTTCTGCCCCAGCGTGCCCATCATCCTGGTGGGGAACAAGAAGGACCTGCGCAACGACGAGCACACGCGGCGGGAGCTGGCCAAGATGAAGCAGGTGGAGACAGCCCTGGGTGCCCCGGCCGGCAATCCACCCCTGCCCATGCCGGGCCCTGGCTGGGGGGGCTGCACGCCCCAAGGGCGGTTGCTGTTGTGTTCTGGCAATGTTTCCAAACGCTGTTTTTCCTGCTTCCTAGGAGCCGGTGAAGCCAGAGGAGGGAAGGGACATGGCCAACAGGATCAATGCCTTTGGCTACCTGGAGTGCTCGGCCAAGACGAAGGAGGGGGTGCGGGAGGTGTTCGAGATGGCCACGCGGGCCGGCCTGCAGGTGCGCAAGAGCAGGAGGCGCAGAGGCTGCCCGCTGCTGTGAGCGGCCACGCCGGGCACCGGCCGTGCCCGCCGGGGAGGGAGCGCTGCCCACAGCCCGGACAGGACCTCCTGGTGCCACCGCCTGCCCCGAGCCCTTTGCACCAGAGCTGCCACCCGCGCCCGCGGCGTGTCCCTGTGACGTCCGGGGCCGTGAGGGGTCCGTGCCTTCAGAACCTGCTGCTCTCCATGGGCCGGCTGTTCCTGTTGCTCTCCGTGCCCCCTGGTTTGTGTTTTCCATGGGCATTGCCGTGGTGCTTGCTCTCTGTGCCCAGCTCGGGGCAGGTGCCACAGAAGCAGGAGGTGCCGGTCACAGCTCCCCTATGGGCTCTGCCAGCCCTTGGTGTGCTGTGCCCGCTCTCCTTGGCTGTGCAGGGACACACAGCAGCCTTACAGACGTGCCCAGGCAGCCTCAGCCCTGCCTGTGAGCAGAGCTGGGCTCAGCTGCTGCCAGGAGCTCTCCTCCCAGGACGGGCGCCCAGCTCTGCCAGTGTCGCCGCCTTCGAGTCTGCCTTGGTCATGGACTTGGCAGCACTAAACCCAACTGCATAATTGGGAGAATAAATGCAAACCGGTATTTTAGTAATTGTAACTTTGCTTGTGTGGTGTTCTTCTGGCTCTCCTTTGTGCCCCTCGCTGCTCCAGGCTCCTGCCGGGGGCTCGGGGCCGTGTGCTGCAGGGTGGGGACCTGCCTGGCCCCAGCCCTGCTTCCCTCTGCTGCTGCTGGAGGATCAGCGCTCAGCACCCAGCCAGGATGCAGTTTCCATGGGCAGGGCCAGGCAGGAGCTGCCCAGCTGGACCCAGTCCCTGGGTGATGGGCACTGCCATCACTGCTGGAGCCATCCTGCCTCTGGAGCAGGCAGGGCAAGGCTGCAGCGAGCCTGATGCTGCTCCGAAACTCTCTCTGTAACCCACCTGGCACTCAACAATACACTGCTTTTCTCTAAACATTTATTCCAGGGAAATAGAGTGCCTGCACAGCCATGCCGGCTCTCAGGCCAGGCAGCTGCTCAGTGGAGAGCTGAGCCAGCTTGTCCCAGGCCAGGTCTCTGCCTTCCCCAGTCACCCATCACAGCAGCACCCAGTGATGCTCTTTAGAGGTCAGAGCCTCCAGGCTTAAGCCTTTCACTGAATAGTGAGACTGGTCACAGAGAATTGTTTTGGCATAGCCATATCAAAAAATGATTAAAATGGAGAGCTGTCCCAGTCCGATGCTGGTGTGGGCTTTGTGGCTGGCAGCAAAGGCTGGCAACAACTTCTGGTCTGGTGGGTTCAGCCCCATCTCCACAGGGATGCGTGGAGCACCCCAGGACTGAGACAGAAAGAGCAGGAGGTGCTGCCGGCCAGGGACAGGCTGAGGGGATGCAGCTTCATGGGTCTTCTCCTCCCTTCCCAGGCGTGTTTCCTGCAGAGAAATCTCATGGCAGAGCTGGCCCCTGGCTTTGAGATGGAGACATGCAAGCCCTAAGCAAAATCCTGTTGCAAGCCCTGTTGCATTTGGGGCAGGAGAAGCCTCCCCATGCCCCAGCTGTAACCCTGGCCCTGCTGCCAGGGGTGCTGACATGGCATGAGCAGCACCCTGCTGCTGTCAGAGCCCCCTGGCAGCGCCCAGCTCTGCCCACCTGGGTGCTAAACACCGAGCTGCAGCGTGCGCAGCTCCTCGGTGATTCTGTCCTCCGCTGTGCTCTCATCCTCGTAGGGGTATCCTGTGTAGCCACCCTGCTCCTGGCAGTACCTGAGGAACCTGCAGGTGCAGAGGCAGGGGCTACGAGGGGCACCGGGCATGGCCAGGCAGCAGTGCTGGCAGCAGGAGAGGGCAGGGGCTGGTGAGCACTGCCAGGGCAGGGGCAGGGGCTGGGGCAGGGGCTGGTGAGCACTGCCAGGGCAGGGGCAGGGGCAGCTCACCTGTGCCAGTGCTGGTCCTTGCTGAGCACGGTCGGATTACCCACCACGATCAGCAGGGCCTTGGCCCTGGTGATGGCCACGTTAAGCCTCTGAAAGGGACAAGCAAGAGGCTTTACCTGGCTGCAACAGCTCTCATCCCCTCAGCCCCTCCTGGGTGCTCTGAGCACCCAGAGCAGCTCTGTGGACTGTGAGAACCAGAGGGAAGAAGGGGGGGCCAAGGATGAAGGGTCTGCTCGGGCAAGGCGGTACCTTGGGGTCCTTGAGGAAGCCCAGCCTGAAGGTCTGGTCGAACTGGAGGTAGGTGCTGCAGCTGCGCACGGTGGAGATGAGGATCACGAGCCGCTCCTGGCCCTGGAACTCCTCCACAGAGCCCACCTGGGGCAGGGACACAGGTGAGGGGCCAGAAGCACCCCTGGGGCTGGCAGGGCTCCCTCCTCCTGTGCAGGTGTGCTTCTCTCCTCTCCATGCCCAGGACATACCTTCAGCTGGCTGATGTCTGCCAGCCTCCGCAGATCGGGATCCAGGGAGGTGATGGCTTTCCGGATCTTCTCTACCTGGGTGGAGGCATGTGGCAAAATCCAGCACCACAGGGCCGTCCTTGTGCCAGCCCTGCGGCTGCCCATCCCTCCCAATGTCTGTGCTATGCCCTGCCTGCAGAGCCATGTCCCTCACCTGCTTCCTGTAGGGGGAAATGATGCCGATCTCCTTGGGGGGCACAGTGGGGCAGCTCCCCTTGCCCCGGCTCAGCAGCAGCTTCTTCAGGTAGTGAATCAGGACCTCAATTTCGGCCGTGTTGAAGAATGAGGGGCTGCTGGCCTCTCTCTGGTCTTCCCCACAAACCCCATGGAAGATGATGGGGAAGCCCTGGGGATGGAGAACGTTTAGCTCTGCTCTGCCTTTGCCTCGGGGATCCCCCTGGGTCAGTCCCTCCTGCGCCCCTCACTTTTTTGGGAAGCTCCTCCCAGGTACAGTACAGATTCCGGATGTCGAGCCTGTTGTTCTTGCACACCTTCAGCTCGTTGTCATAGAAGAGCTCGTTTGGAATCCTGAGAATGGCCTCGTGGGACCTGGCGGAGGCAGGACAGTGCCCAGGGTGGGGTCCAGAACCCTCTCAGGCACCGTGCACCCAGGACAGCAGGAACACTCCCACCTCCCACACCAGCTGGGGCTCTGGGGGACAGATCCTGGAGAGCCACGGTCACCAATCCCAGCCTGGCTCGATCCCTTCCTGCACCACCCCTGTCCCCACCTGTAGTTCCAGAGCAGCTTGGTGATGAACTGTGGGTTGTATCCTCCACTCGACTTCTTGTACAGGGGGTTGTGCAGCATCAGCCTCTCCAGCAGCGAGGTGCCTGTGCCCAGTGACAGCCTGTGGCTCCCCACAAGGCCACTCAGCCCCTGTGGGGTGCCGGCAGCACTCCCACCCCTCTCCATACTCACCCAAACCATGCTGGATGGCCAGAGGGGAGGTCAGGACAGGGCCCAGCTGCTTGGGGTCTCCTGCCAGCACCAACTGCCCCCCGTTGGGGTTGGTCTCCTGATCCATGGGAGCCAGGAGCCCTGGGAACAGGGAGAGCTCAGTGGGGAATGGGAGGGAGCCCAGGCCATGGAAAGATGTCCTTGAGACAGGAGCTGAGCACCACTCACCTGCGATGGCAACCACGCTCTCCGGCTCCACTGCACGGCCACACTCGTCAATGAAGACGTGGGAGAAAAACCCAGGGGGGAAATTGGCTGACACCAGCCTGGAGGAGAGATGGAATGAGGCTGTCTCAGTATCCTGCCCCACCTGGCCATCCTTCCTCTTCTACCCTTCATCCTCATCCTCCCACACAGGAGGGATTTCCACCCCTGCTGCCTTCCCCCCTCCAAACCCTCCCTGCTGAATCCCAGAGGGACTGCCTTCAGAGCCTGGCTGCAAGGCAGCCCTGGGTCCACCTGCCCCAGATGCTGGGGACAATCCCACCTCCTCTGACCTTCCTGCTGTCACCAGCGTGGTGATGATAATCCGGTACTGCTTCAGGCTCTCCTTGCTCGGGTACACGTAGCTGCTCTGCTTCTCATCCCAGTTGCAGCAGGGCTGGAGCACAGGCACTGGGTGAGGTCCCACTGTCCTGGGGGATGCCAGCCCAGATGTGCTGCCAGGATTTTGGGGTGGAGGGGCAGGGACCTACCATGATATCAGCAGGCACATCCCTGTAGTTCCGGGAGCTGGCAATGAGCCTGTAGACATTCTCAGGGGCAATGTCCTTGATGAGGCACTGGCACAGCAAGTCTGTGGCACTGTTGGAGGGGGCACAGGCCAAGATACGGGCATTCTTGAAGCGTGTCCACACCTGGTGGGAGGAGGAGGAGGTGACAGCGCTGAGCCCTGTGGACAAGAGTGGGCAGCAATGCTCGGGACTGGATTTGGGCACTGGCCACTCACCTGCTTGATGGCCTCCACCATAGTGACCGTCTTGCCAGTGCCAGGGGGACCAAAGATGAGGTATGGGGCTGGCCGGGACATCCCCGTGACAATGTGGGTCACAGCTTTGCACTGCTCCTCGTTGGTCTCCAGCTCACGGTTGAACCACCTGTGGGAGCAGAGGCTGTGCTGCTGGAGCCCCATCGCCTCCATCTCCCAGACCCTCCCACCCCGCAGAACCGGGCACTCACTGGGGCTGGAAGGGGCCTGGGAACAGGGATTTGTGGCAGGAGGCAGAGGGGAAGAGGAGGCTGAACAAGTTGCGGCTCATGGCCAGGAATGCAGCCCGATGCTGGACCTGCAGTGGCAGCCGGCTGAAGGTGAAGGTCACATCAAACTTCAGGTTTTTCACAAACTTCTTCTGCAGCCTAGGAAGGAATGGCACGAGCAGTGCATGGGACACTCTCCCATGCCCTCCTGGCCCCTTCCAACCCGCTCCTGGCCTTTGGCATCTCTGGGACCAGACATCACTCACTTGGAGGAGAAGCCCAGCCTGACCTTCTCCAGTTCCACGCTGTGCACGTAGCCCTTGTACCGCACGAGAGGGGAGTGGTCCCGCTCGCTGCTCAGGTGGGCAAAGAGGTGATCCCCTCTCAGCAGGGACGGGCGGTTCTCGGCCACGCCAGGAACCTGTGCCAAAGGCCAGTGTGATGCCAGGCACTCTGGCTGTTGTGCCCTCCCAGCCCTCACCCCTGTACGCACATCAAGAACCAGCAGCCCCCTGTCCTGCACCATGGTCACATCCTGCATGTCGTAGCGCCGGATGTCCACCTCCATCTGGATCTCCTCCAGGTGCAGCAGCAGCTGGAATTTCTCCTGGTAGTTCTCAGCCTGCAGAGGTGCTTCCAGCAGCGAGCTGAGGGCAGCAGCAATGTCAGTGTGTCCCAGGGACAGTTGGCACTCAAGAAACACCTCAGCATTGCTCTCAGCCCTTGGCACTCACCGCATGGCAGCCCAGCTGGAGCTGGCACTTTTGGGTCCGAGCAGGATCGTGTCCTTGAGGCTCTTTGGGTACTGGTAGGTGCCAAGAGGGATTTCCCTCTCCAGTTCATTTTTCAGGGAGCTGGGTGGAGAGGACAGCAGTGATGCAGGGAGTACACAGTGTCCCCAGCCGCACTGTCTCCAGCCATCTCGCAGGGCTGAAGCACTGTCCTGTGGTGCTCAGTCAAGGAGCTGAACCTTGTCCTTGCTGAAGAACAGGCTGGGCCCCTCTGCTCAGGATGGCAGCAGGTGACTTCACCACATACCTGTCAGGGGGGATGCCATCCTCGGTGATGACTGTGACAAGGCGTGGGAGGCTGGCTGTGTAAGGCTGGAAAAGTGCCGAGGGCCCCAGGTCCTTGGCCAGCTGGCTCTCGGCAATGGCAGCCACATAGCGTGAGATGCTGAAGGGCTCGTCTGGCTCCTTGGTGAACTCGAAGAGCACCACAGCACTGAAGTGCCCATTGCAGGTGGTGAGGCACCGCACCTGGATGGGGTATATGCCACCTGCGCGGTGAAGTGGTGAGATTGGGTCCTGCATCATCTCTGCAGGGTGGGGCAGGGATGGGATCGATGGGATGGGATGGGATGGGATGGGATGGGATGGGATGGACCCTACCTGGGTGTAACAGCAGGGACTGGCCCTGCACTGCCCCCTGCTCATCGCTGAAGGAGAGCTCCTTCGACTGCTGGCGTGGCTGGAACCGCTGCAGTGTCACCACCTCGGTGCCACGGTTCTGCACCAGGACAGTGACTGTGCAGGGCTCACCCGGCACCACCGGGAAGCGGATATTCCCATTGCCCTGGTCATAGTCTGAGATGATCTCTACCCCGTGCTTCCCACGAATGAGCTCAGCCCTGTGGGGAGGGAGGGTCAGGCTTTCCCAGCCGGGGTGGGGGCTCCAGGGGCCATGCCAAGGCAGGGGGCTGCCGGTCATACCAGTGCTTGGCATAGATCTGGGGCGTTTGTGGAGCGGAGCTGAGCTCCTGTCCTGAGGCAGAGGTGGACACAGAATTCTGTGCGTTCCTTCTGGGTCTCAGGTACTGGTCTGCCACCACCACATTCCTCTTCACCTGCAAGGAGCAGCCAGAGTCAGCGTGGCCCTGGGATGCTGCAGGGGGCTCCTGAGGAGCCAGTCCCAGTGGGCACTGCCCCAGCATGAACTCACCTTGAATTTCACCACCTCTCCGTGCACCTGAACCTGGTGGGTTGTCCTTAGCGCGTACAGGATGCCAGAAAAGCTGGGTGTCTTTGCATCAGTCCTGCAGAGGCAGGGGAGGGGGTTTGTGTGGGACAGTGTGGCTCAGCTGCCGTGGGCAGAGGTGAGGCAAGCAGGAAGGTGAAGCAGGACATTGAGGCTGCAGTGAGGGGGCTCTCAGCAGGTCCCCTTGCTCCAGGAGAGGAAGAAGGATTTGGGCTTCCCACTGGTCTGTGCAAATCTTACATCCCTGCTGGCTGCTCCAGCAATTCCGTGCTGTGCCATTGTTGTCCCAGCTATGGCCCAGCCATTCCAGCTCTCACTGCCTGGCCCTGACAGCCATGCAGACCCTGTCCATGCTAGGGCTCAGGGGCTGAGCTGGCACAGATGGTGGCTCTGCTAAGGCACAGCCACTGTGCTCCCAGCAGTGATGACTGCCCAGGTACCTCCTCCCAGTCCCACCAATGCACTGAGCCCTGGCTTTGCCAATGATTAACAGTGGTCATATTGCACAAAGGCCAGTGAGATTGGTGTCAGCAGGGTGAGGTGGGGGAGTACGGTGGGCAGCGGGTGCCCAAGGCCATCCCCAGGTACCTGCTGGGGGCCCATGGAGCTGGGGATCATCCCAGCAAGGCGAGACAGAGAAGCTTGGGGACCCCAGTGATGCTGCTGGGGACCAGTGATGCTGGCCAGGCACCGGGGATGCTGGCCAGGGGTCTGGCCCAGGTGATGTTGCCCGGGCCTGGCCGAGCTCTCTCACCTGCCCCGGAACTCCTGGTTGTAGATGGTCCGCAGCGTTTCCCGCAGGCTCTCCTGCTCCCGGTCCGTGTCCCGCAGGAACTGCAAGAATTGACGCCCCCAAAAACCGGCCTCCGCCATGGTGAACTTCGGCATGGTTGAACGGAGCCGAGCTGAGCCGAGCCGTGCCGATGGTGCCCCGTTGAGGAGTGCCAGGTTAAGAAGCCGGGCTGGGCTGGGCTGGGCTGGGCTGGGCTGAGCCGGGCTGGGCTGGGCTGAGCCGGGCTGGTCGCGCACGGAGAAACGAAAGCGAAAGGGGAGCGGCTGCGGAACCAGCCCCGCACGGGGGGGACCCGGGGCTGCGGTGGGAGATAACGGAGCTGCAGGGAAGGGCAGGAGGCAGCCAGGGAACGAGGCAGTCTAAAGGATGATTAGCTAAAGATTTGGAGAAGGACAAAGAGATAGAAACTCTCCTAAGGCTGGAGCACCGGCCGTGCTTCCAGTGGAACCCAGGAGCAGAAAGGCTAGCCTTGAGGCCGATAAAAGCTGTGCTGTGTGCAGAGTCTTATCTTGGGCCCTGCTTCAGCTTCACATTCTTGGAATTGCTGCAGCAATTTCCTGGATGCAGGGCCGCAGCCCACAGCACCTGAGGCGCACACAGCTTTCATGTCCCCTGGGTGCTGCCCGGGGAGAAGCCTCTTATCAAACTGTGCAGACCTTCCAAAAAGCCCTGCTTTGGCCGTGTGGGATACAAGCAGGAGTGCCTGAGGTAGGTGTTACAGTACGACACTGAGGATGAGTGGAATTACCTCCTTGCTGCCTTTTTTCCAGGGTAAGGAGCTGCATTAAAGCTCTGTGATTTTTTTTTTTTTTTAAATGTGGATGCTCAGCCCTCCGGTTCCCACGTCTGATGCTCCCATAGCAGGTTGGGAGCATCACTCATGGGGTTGGAGTTCTGCCACCCCTGCCTGATCACGGAGCTGTTAAGGTTGGAAAAGACCTTTGAGATCATTAAAGTCCCACTATGAACCCAGCACCACCGCCACGTTCACCACTAAACCATGGCCTCAAGTGCCACATTCACATTTTTGAACTTTCAGGGATGGTGACTCCAACACTTCCTAGCCCTCAGGAATTAACAGGAGTGGGACCATAAAAGAACAGACACAAATGGCTTTAAACAGAAGAGTGATGTATTTGCACTAGACTAGTTGATACAGAGGATGCCTGTCAGTCTCAGCAGCAAATACAAATATATTTCATTTAGATAAAACTCATAAAGGATAAACACTTATTTTGTGGTGTTACTGTGCAAAACCTGAAGTGTAATGTGCAGGCAACCCCAGCCCTCTCTTCCCAACCTTTTTTCCTTTGTGTGTTTATAAAGAAGACATGAGCCAGTTTAAAAGCCAGAACCTGCAAGGCGCCCAGTGATAACCAAGTGCAAACAAAGCAAAGGGAGTTCACTGGAGGAGGTTCACGTTGTAGTGAATCCATGTTCCAAGATCTGAGAAAGGCGCATCTGTATCTTTTCATCCTCCCCTTCAGAGGAACTGTTATGACTGCTAATTTTGATATTAGAGGGGAAAACAGTAATGCACAGCAAGCATGTAAAAGAGATTAATTCCAAAATCTCCTCTTAAGCATGACAATAAACTGTCCACAACTGAGACAAATGGATTTTTTCTTTCACTTTGGTGCAAGTTTATTTATTTTGTACACTATCCATCCATACACCTGTAATACAAATCTATGAACCTGCCACAAAGCATTAAAGCACAACATACCTATTATTCTGTAGACATCTGCATTTTTAATCACCATCCAGCCCTTGTGGATCAGCAGTAACTCATCTTGTAGTTCTGTAAAAATGCAGATGTCTGGTAACCGTACGTACACAAGGGAGGGGAGAACAAAGATGTTCACTTTTAGGGAACATGGCTCAAATCTTCAGATTAAAAAAAAGTTATGTTCCTGGAAGAGCTGGGTCAGGAGGGAATTCTGGGAAGGATCTTGTAAACTCTTTTTCTACAGTAAAATCTAAACCTGCAGGTATCTGCTTTGTGGAAGTTGGGAGCAAGGATACATGAGGACTCACTGTCTTGCACTTACTGTGTCCTGCAGCGCCGTGAGCTCTTGGCAGGTCTGACAAACTTACTGCATACCTGGAGTGCTAGATACAGGTGAAGGAACTCTCCTCACCCTCTCCTGGGGTAATCTTAGGGCTTTGCCAGCTAGGAAGTTTTCCAGCCAGAAACTGAAAACAGCTATACTTCTGAGCCATGAATGGCTGAATTTCAATGACCTATTAAATGCAGCTACAACAGGAAGTTTTATGTGGCAGGAAACACAAAACACAAAGACAACTATTTGTTCCACGGTTCCCTCTCAGGCTAGAAAACCTGTTAACTTTGAAAGCCCTAAAAAATGCTGTTCTGGTTTAAAAACCATCTACTTGGCATAGGACCACATTTGTTTTTTTGCACACGAATGTTTCATACGCTTCCTTGTTTCTGCATTAAGCATTCTGCATTTCTTTGCCAATCTTGTAGCTGAGGATTTTGTTCCAGTCAATCTTGGTGCGGGTGACGGGCAGCTGCCGGCGTAAGGCTTTGAAAGTGGTGTCTGACATAGTCTGGTAGTTTTCACTGATTGCTGTCTGCAAGGGCAAGCAGATTTGGTTAGGGGACTCATAAAACACTGTGACAAAGCTCAACTTGGTGCTAGAGCCACAAACTCCATTCTGTCAGGTGTAAGGCACGCTATTAACTAAATGAACAATGCAGTCAGCAGTGTGTGTGCAAGTCAAAGGCCTTTCATTCACCTCCCCTGCAAGGCAGCAGCTTCTCCTTAGGCCTTGCACTGACTTATCTCTTTCCAGTCTCCTTGCACGCAGGCTGGGACGATGTAAAAGCTGTTGCACACATTTCCTCCTCAATATTTTTAACTGTCACAGAGGAAAATACATCGATTCACCCACTCCCCTTCCATGCTTGTCCCAGGTATCATTTGTAATCCTTTAAAAAAACCATACAGCAAACCTGATAGTTAATTACAACACAGGTTTGTAACTTCACAGCTTTATAACTGTATTGCTTAAATACTACTGCCCTTTTCTGGGTAATTCTTACAGTCAATACTGGATTCAGCCAGGTACAGAACCAGAGGTCAGTTTTCCATTAACTGCAAATGCAGACTGATATGATTCTATGTTTATTTAACTAACACTGATCTTACCTGGTACTCGTTTTCTGCATTTTCTATGATCTTAATAAACTCCTTAGCAGTTTGGACATCACTCTGCAAAGGAGAAAAAAATGTTTGCATGTTTAAGAGCAACTTACATGAGCTGCACCATAGATTTCTTCTCAAGTGATAGCCTGAGTACAGATAAAGTAGGCAACATCATCAGCTTGTGCCTCCTGGTTGTAGCTGGGCTCCTCTCACTTACTACACACTGGGTAGAGCTTGTGCTCCAAACTGGAGCACGGCTGCACCCTAGTGAGCAAAAAGGAACCTTCATGGTAAAACGAGTCACTGTGCAGCTGCTGCTCCCTCTACTACACTGGAGGGTTTCCCAATTGTTTCTTACTGTTCTTTCCCATGCAGAGAGATAGAAAAGCACATTCAGTCCTCTTTAACCCAAACTTCCAAAAGAAGTTTTCCAACAGAGATTTTCTAATAAAATTGAATTTTATGCAATTGGGACTCTGGGACTCCTATGTGACTCTAAACACCACATTGACCGTTCACCCTAAAATCACTTTAAAGTCGAGAGAAAGCAGTCATAGCAGTGCATGCTTCATGAGCTGTTCAAGGAATAAAACAATTGACATAAAGATCTTTTAGCATACTTACTGACACCTGTACAGAGTCCTGAATGTCTTTGTGACTAACCAGCTGGACGTTGCCATCTTCATAGTAATGGACCTGGACAAAAAGACAGAACGCAGCTTTTATCAGGAACCCTCACTCCAGAATTCCTGAGCCCCCAACAGCTCAACAGAGCATCGTAACAGTCTTCTCTGCTGACATGGAGACTAGAAGCAGGATGGATTTTCTAAAAGCTCTCATTCTTTGTCAAGACTGTTCAAGATTATGTTAATCAGTAAATGCCTAGAGCTAAGAGAAACTATAAAATACTCAAGGCAGAGGTTTTAACCCTATAAAGTGAAGCAAAGTGGAGGCCTATAGGGTAATGCTAGATAATAAACCACAGGCCAGATCTGAGACTACTCCTGAAATACTAGATTTAAGAATTTATTTCTTGAATTGTTTAGCTTAATAACATCCTGACTTGAGAAGGACATCTCTGCTGCATTTCAGCATCTCATTCTGAGCCAAATGCATTTGTGTAAGAGAAGCACAATGCAGCTTCTCTCATTACTGCCAGGAAAAATAACTCACTTGGATTTTGAGCACTGCAGCCACTTGAGCTGTTGGTGGTGTGATGGTGAACTTCCACTCTGATCTCCAACGCCCATTCCTAAAAGCAATCAAAGCATGAAAAACTATTTCCAAGAAGTTCTAACAGGAAAAAACTGAATTAACAAGCAAGTTGCTCCTGATGTTGTTTTATCACCAATACCACATGGGATTTAGTGATTTAGATGGCATGGAGTTAAATTTCTGCTGAATATAACGCAGCTTTGGTACAAAGAAGCTCCAGAGATGTAAAGGAGTATCTCCCCAGCTCTGCTAATGCCTTTTCCTCTGGACAGATCATAGGAAGAGCTTTGGTAAATGCCAAGGGGGCTGCAAGGAAAACAGACTACAGAAGGAAAAGAACTTATTGGGAAGCCCAAAATTCCCTGTCCTTCAGACCGTGTCAGAGTGAGAGGCTGGTTTGAGGAATCAGGCAAAGGTAGAAAAGACACTGTGTTGAAATAGTCTTACCAGAAGTTTTTGGGCTGAAACTGGTGGCTCTCAATACAGGCAATAATTGTCTGCTGTCCATCTATAGATTTACCATAAACCTGTATTTAGAAAAAGAGTTAAAAAGGCCCAAAAGCTAAGGAAAGCCATTCTCAATGCCTGTTCTTGGCAGCAGGGTGCAGGCTGCTGTGGTGGCACCTCAGTGGGAACACGCACCACGAGTTGCATTGTCCCACACCTCCCCTGGCAGTATTTTATTACTGGGAGGTGTGGAGGTGCTTGGCAGTCACGCCACTGAAAAAGGTCTAATCCATCTTCACCTCCACTGCATGCCAAGACAGTTGCACCCCCTTTGGAACGTGTCATTCCAAAGTTAGCCACAGTGCCAGTGAGGATGGAGAACTGCAGCAGCTCTGCCCAGCAGAGTCTGCTCCAGGTGTGACTCAGAGGAACATTTCCAGGGAAACAGGAGGGATACTCAACAGTGCAGAAGCCATTGGGGTAATGATCCTTGACATAGGCTCTCAGTGCACTGTCACAGGCATCTCTCCATTGCTTCAGAGCTGATTCTGTGTCCTCGGGCTGCGGATCACTTGCTTCTTTCCTTAAGTGATCAAACTTAAAAGAAAGCTTGTTTCTTGGGTCTAAAAATCTGCCATTGCCCAGATCACCATGTTCTGTGATTAAAACCTGTAAAAGAAGTTGAAATGATGATACATTTAGACTGCTATAGATGTGTTATTTTGTATTTTTCCCTCCTTGCATCTCAGTGCTACAGTAGGCTCTTTCATTGAGCTCTAAGATCACATAAAGAAAACCAAGTACCTTCAGTAATAATTTAAATTAGTAGTTGTTGTGAGGCTGAAGGTAACTCTGCTCTCCACAGTAATACTGCACTTAAGACTTCAGTCCCAGAAAAGGCTGAACTCTAATGATGTATATTTGGCTTGAAATTTGGTATCCCTGCGATAGAAGCAGGTTGCTTTGCCTTTACAGTTATTTTAGCTGTTCTCCTTCTTCATTTCCAAAGGAAACAGAGACTTTACTTTGCAATCCACCATTTATTGCCATGTTCCATGTTGCAAGAGCTCTACTTCTGGGCAAGAATGGTACATGGATGTGACTACTTCTAAAATACACCAAGTAAAGCAGACAGCAAAGCAGCATTGCACATTCCCTTCTTTTTTCTTTTTCACCTTAATTCTCTGGTTTCCCAAATACTGACTTTATCGGAGTGGGTTTTTTCTTTTGCAGGCAGTACTGTAGGTTTCTCATCAAAGCCATTTCTATGAACACCTCTCTTTATACACGCCTCCTATAAACATATCTGGGACACCAGAGAAGCTGGGTCAGAGCTTGGATCAGAGAAGAGAGCAGATGGCCAAGCAGCTTTCTGGCTTCTCTACGACTTGCTGTTTGTTCTAAAAAAAGTTTAAAAAAAACACTGAAAAGACTTGTTTTGCTGGCATAGACTGGACAGTATTAGGTATAATCACTACACCAAATCAATGACTCTGTATCAACAAAGAAAAGTTTGTTTTTTAGGGTAGCTGGAATAGATTAAAATTGCAGAAAATAAACCAAACAAATGATTAAGAATCTACTATCAATTGTCAGTTGGAATTGTAAACAATTAGCAACAGAAGGCTTTGTAAGTGAGCTTTAAATAGACAGTAATCTTTAATCATTCATACTCTTATGTAAAATTCCAGTGACTTCAGCATGGAGCTCTAAGGAACAATGAATTGGATTTATTAAGTAGTAGGACACAGAACTCAGAGAATATCTTGCTTATGCTTTGTTCTCATAGAAGAACGTTTGTCATGATAATGATATGTGGGGGAAGCAGCAGGGGTGGCACCCTGTGAGCACAACGAGTGAGTCAGCTGATGGTGATGCTAGCTTGTGAGCCAACATCCTGACAAAACCACATTTTTATTGCTTTTTCACAGTGCAGGAATAAATCCTCAGGTGTACAAAGTTTCCCCTTACCTGATCATCGTACCCTTCTATCTTCACCGGAGTGAACTGGTCCATGTTGTACTGTGCAAATGCACTGGTGAGGATCAAAAGAACATCAACTTTAGATGTACATGCACATTTATTTTGACTCAAGTATGCTGTGTGATTAAATTACAGCAAACATCCCCTTTATCGGGCAAACAATACACACAAGCACCGTTAAAGGATTTCCAACACCTTTTGCTGTAGATAGTTATAAACCCCAGGTCTAAAAGCAGGTTTGTTTAGTGATGACCAGAAAAACACAGCGTTCAAAAGTAGAACAGCCTGGGGAAACGTGAGCAAGCCAAGGCAAAACAGGAACACCCCAGCTACAATTTAGACAGCAGCAAGGTAAACAAATGAATAGACAAATATTTACAACTATTTTCTTATGCAAAGACTTGCTGACTGACACATCACCTAGCCTGAAATAGATCTTAGCATCAAAAAGCTTTTATGTGTAATCCTTAAGCACCTTCTGATGAAGCTGTGGAAGTAAACAAATTTTGAAAGCTTTTTATTGAGGACAGTTCTTTTTCTAGACTTAGGCTATGGATTAATCAATATTTCAGGCTTCACTTACTTCATAAATCAGACAATTCAACACAATCAGACATTCCTGCTGCTGCAGAGTTAAACTTTTTTGGCAGGGTGCCTTCCTGTCAGTTTTATACAGCACAAATTCCAATTTAGGGCTTTTAATAAGAATCATCCACACCTTTAATTATATATTTTGTTAGGTGGGGTAAGAAATTACAGAAGATTGCTGTGAATACAGCAAATGGTTTTCTTTGTCCCAGAATGATGGGTATAAGAAAACAGCAGTATCTCTGATGGTAATTTGAGCTGTGTTTGAAATCTTAGTACTCACTGTGCTGCTCCTTCCCTGAGAAGATTGTCATTGTTAAGCAATAACCGGACATCTGGAGAAGAAAGGGTTCAGGAATGTTACTGGATTTTTTGACCAAATGTTTCTCTTTATGCACTTTATTTTCAACTGTACAAACACAAACATTAAAATGATTAAATAATTTCATTAAGCAGACGTAGTCTGGAAGGACTGCTTGCTTTCCCTAGCCACTTAACCTTAAGAGCAGTATGGTGTGACACAGCCTTAGATTTTTATAATAGATAAAAAGAGAAGAAAGCACCACAGATCATTTTTCCCTTAACTGCTTACCATTGAACACTTCATTGAACTCTCCAGGGGGTGCATGAGTGATGAATTTTGCAGCTATACGCACCTACAGCAAAGCAGAAAAGTAATTAAAGATTAAAGATAATTTACTGAGTTCATACATATTGAAGCAATTCACCAACAAAACCAACTTTGAAGAGACAGAAAGTGGCAGGTGAAGGGAGAAATCTAGGCATGCACTGTCAAGATAGAAAGAGTCTCCCAAGACTGTTCAAAGCAAGGCTGGACAGGCTTGCAGCAGCCTGGCCTAGTGGAAGGTGTCCCTGCCCATGGCAAGGGTGGAACTGGATGATCTTCAACCCTTTCAACCCAAACCATTCTGGGATTCTATGAAGGCATCAATAACTGAAAAGGCCAACTCTCAACATCCAGAAACTTCGTGCTGGAAAAGAAAAACCCCTCTCTTCTCAAAGTGTAATAAAACTGACATGTGCTCTGAAATCAATATACATGTTAGGATTTAGGGGGTCCAGGTATTGATTCTGTTGGAGTTAGTAAGAGTTTATGGTTTTCATTATCAAATCTTTTATGGTTTTTACAGGACCAAAGGGAATAGAAAGATCTTGGAAGAAATGAAAGAGGAAATGTCACCAAGTTAAACCTCTCCCTTAGAATAATAAAAATGTCCCATTTCCTCTGATAAGCTCAGCTAACAAAGCTGACCAATGAGGCTCTCTGGTCTAATGAGACATTTATTGAAAGTGACTGCAGAATTGCTCACTACAACTGTGATTGCTCTGTACTTCTTATTTTGAGCAGCAAAACAAAGAAATGTGCATATATATCCAACTGCTTCACCTGAGTTATCACCAGAGCTGGAAATAACTCGCTCCTCTCAACAGTCTTCCCTGTTTTAATTTGAAATTGTATTGTTTGTCATGTAATTATTTAAAGCAAGTCATGAAAAGAAATAAGCACTTTTCTAAACAACTTATTCTAACAGGATCAAGTAACAATTCTGCCTCAACTGGACTGAGCTTCAGATAAAAACAGATTGTCTTCCAAATGAGCAACAATTTCAAAAAATAGACATTCTTTATGCCCGAGGTAATTAAGCAATACAAAGAAAACATTAAAAAGAAAGTATGTTGTGTAGCAGGACATCAAACCATTTTCTCTTAATCTGCTGGTTTTAGGTTGGTAAGTATGCAGCAATTCTAAAAAGTGAACTCCTAAACTGTTGAAAATTTTCACTATTTAAAGAGCTGTAATTAGGACAGACTGGTGCCACAATATCAAATGTCAAATTTCACAGAAATTCGGGTGGTGATGCAGAGAGCCTGGCAGTTTAGAGAGACCCTGCTGCTCAACATCCTCAGTGGACTTTGCTCAGAGTCCGCCCCAAAAGGCTGCAAGATTTCTGAGAGGACACCGTGCGCTGTCCTGAGCAAGCACAGCTGCCAGCACACACCGAACAGCCCCTGGAAAGCGCTCCCAGGTATTCACCACAATGCTGGGATCCCTCTCAGTGGGAGCACAGCCCTGGAACACACCCTGCAAATTAACTCTCCACGTGAACAGATTCCCTTTAATAAGGTGCCTCAGCAAATGGCAACAGAAGGCCTCTAAAAAGCTATAAAATAGAATATCTTATAAATGTATGCAATGATGTTGAGGCTGCAGAACATGAAACCCTTGTAAAGGGGTCACTGTTTCAGCAGGCTGAACTTTGGAGCAGTGGATTCTCATAAGGAAATCCCTATGGAAAAAACAAACAACAAACAGAAAAACACTCCAAGTGTTACGTGACAGATTTTTACACTCTCACTCGGAAGGATGAACAAAATTAAATCAACACAGAAAGGCCTCTGTACTTCAACCAAATGTTATTACAAACCCAGTTCTGAACAAAGCAAAGGCTGCAAGTGGAAAGTGTTCATTTGTCTAATCACCCTTGTCCTGCCTCTCAGATCAATAAAATACAAAACATTTCAGTCAAACTATTCAAATCATGAGCGCAGGAAATAGGCTGGGGAGTGACTAATTTGAAATATCAAGCACTTGAGTGGTTGTTGGTTTTCAGAGCTGGTTTCTTGGAGACCAGAGTCAGGATGCTTCTCTGCAGAAACACCAAAATAGGACTTTGTGCAGCTTGCCCCATTTCCTGGCCCGCGGGGCCATTTCAGGTGTCACTTCAGCTCTGCAGCACCAACTTCCTGCTTCTAAAATGGGGAAAGTGTCTGAGGGGAAGGGAAGCTGCTCAGCCATCATTTGAACTGGTAAAACAGCAGCAGAATGAACTTGAGCAAAACAGAGGAACTTAAAACAAAAATCACAGAATTTGAGACTGGTTGGGTTGGAGGGAACCTTAAAGCCCATCCAGTGCCACCCCTTGTCAAGCCCAGGGAAACTTTCCACTGTCCCAATGTCCAGCCAGGCCTTGGACACTTCCAGGGATCCAGGGGCAGCCACAGCTGCTCTAGGCACCCTGTGCCAGGGCCTCAGCACCCTCACAGGGAACAATTCCTTCCCAAAAATCCCATTCACCCCTGCTCTCTGGCAGTGGGAAGCCATTCCCCCTTGTCCTGTCACTCCAGGCCCTTGTCCAAGTCCCTCCCCAGCTGTCTTGGAGCCGCTTTAGGTGCTGGAAGGGGATTTAAGGTGCCCCTGGAGCCTTCTCTTCTCTGCACTGGACACCCCCAGCTCTCCCAGCCCGTCTGAGAAACAAATCTCTTACCTATAATACACCCAGAGAATAAAGGAGTGAAGCTTAGGGGATGGAATAAATTAATTTTGTTGCTCAGTTGATGTTTTTGGGTTTTTTGCTTTAAAGTACCAGTAAACTCAGACTTTAAAATTTAACATACCTAACGTTCTAGACTCATCTGAATAGTCACATACTACAGTAAATCTTTGCTGCACGTTTCTCTTTCAGATCCTCCCTTAACGTTATCCTCTCTGCCTCAGTGAGGCATGGGGTTAGTTGAAATGGAATGTTCTAAAGGTCATATCAACTCCGCTCTGGAACACTTATTTCAAATAACAGCACCTAAGAAACTGACTAATGGTGAATTGCACCTCTAAAGCTCTGCTTGTTTCACAAATGACGTCACTGAAATGAAGCTGAAATTGCAATTTAAGGGAGAAATGAAAGCAACCTCTGGACCTGTAGGATCCTTCAAGAGCCATGAGCCAGAACAACTCCTCCAGAACCTTAAGAAACAAAGCAAGCACTACGTGTAACACTTCTAAGAGGTAAGGAAGAGTAACACTATATTTTTAAACTTCTGTGTGTAGACAAGAGTGTATTACCTGGCATAGAACTTGCAGACCTTTCCCACATTCCTACACAAGAGGAACAAACTGCTCATTTCCCCCACTCCTAAAATAATTATGGCTCTATTTGCTCCTACTTTAGTGCTTTCCATCCAGTATAATTTGTAGGATCTACATCAAAGTTCCTGTCAGCAGCTCAGAGGGTGTTCAGGAAGCGGAGAGGTTGCAGAGCACCTTCTAGGCACGCTGGTTACTTTGCTGATTTGGGAAACGCAGCAAAATCATCTTGGTTGGGAAAGACCTTCACGATCACCAGGGATCCACCTGTGACTGACTCCCACCGTGTCAGCCCAGAGCTCTGGGTGCCACGTCCAGACCTTCCTTGACCATGCCAGGGATGGGGACTCGGCCCGGGCAGCCCCTTGCGATGTCTCATCGCCCTTTCTGTTAACAAACTCCTCCCGAAGTCCAACCTAAACCTCTCCTGGGTCCATTTGCATGCACAACGACCGGCC
>PYHW01010033.1:135057-161758 GCA_013186435.1 Turdus rufiventris | reverse complement strand
ACTGAGGTTGCTTGTGATGAGCAGTGTGCAGACATGCAGCTGCCACACATCAGTGGTGTGCTTCAAATGGTGCAGTTTGCTTTCCCTTTCCATCTCAATTAGTACATTTCAGATATTGTGTAAGTCTAAATAAAAGCTAATAAAATACTTACTAATAACACTTACTAATTTTAATAATAAAATACTTATTTTTATTGCCCTCAGTTTTGCCACCTAGATAGTGCCCACTTTATGAGAGTACAAAGGGCTGCTGTCAAAGCAGGGCCTCAGATCACCTTTGGAATGGAGGGACATAGCAGTATTTTATCACAGTCATTCTCCAAAGGTGCTGAGTTCTCTTAGGTCAATTCTTTCTTGCCTCAGGGAATCAAATGTATGATATTTTTGCCCAAATCCTGTGCCACTTGTACATGGCCAGCCTAGCACTCAGCTCCTGTTCCTTGATCCTCTTCTGTGTGGATTATTTTTAATTTATGAAGACCATTTGCACTTTGCCCAGTGCTTCTTTCTGTTAACACCAGCAATTGGGACACTTTCTTAAGAAAGCTTTGCTTTTTTTTCTTTGATTTTTTTTCTGAGCATCTGGAAAAATGAGTATGAGCTTCAGACTCCCTGCAGCACCCTTGTGTTTTGCTTGACACAACAGCCAGACTTGTAGTAAGCGATGGATAGGCCCAGGATGGGATTTACAAAAAAAGCAAGAATCATCTGACTGTACACAACGTGGTACTTGGGAATTAGACCCCAGACTTTGTCTGCTTTTAAAGTAAACTTGCACTGTGGAGTGCTAACCTTCTAATCTGTAATTGTCAGCTCAAACTTGGCTTCAGATATTCTACAAAGCTACAAGTAATAGAATTTTCCCCCGTGGAACTGCAGAAGAACAGAAATTGTGTTTTTGTTAAAATTCATCTACCTGTCTGTAATGTAATTTTTTGCAGTCAACTTCTGGTCAACCTCTCAGTATTGTATAAAACTGTGTTCGTGCACAATTGCAAAATTAAGTAAGGATTAGAAACTTACTTTAAAACTTTGTGGGTTAATACAGAAAATCCATTCTGTTCTTAAGTGTATTTAATCCATTCTGTTCTTAAGTGTATTTATATGTGCATTTCTCTTTGGATTCAGTTTCAGTGTGGTGGTACATTTAGAAACAAAAAATATCTCTATCACCTAAATACAACTTGGAGTCTCGATCTGAGACTGACTGGTGACTGTGCAAAGAAATTCAGAGTTTCTAATCACAGCTGAAATGTTCCAGATGTTGCATTCATTGTCTCCCATGCCCTAGGAAAAATGTTTAACTCAAAGGATGTGGGTTTAAAATGTTTTTGTTGCCTTAGAATCTTACAGCTTAATTATTTTATTTTATCACAGATATCAGTCTTCCCAAGTCAGCAGCAATATGTTACACAGCAGCTCTGCTAAAAGCCAGAGCTGTTTCAGAAAGGTAAGCAAGGACATGTGTGAAAACAATGGTGTGTTGCTAATCTTGGGTTTTGATATAAAATATGAATGAAAAAGATAGAAATCTTTTACGTTTTAAAATTACTTCTAATCTGTAAAGAAATATTTGCTTTGATTAGAGGATTATTTTAATTTTTTAATCTTTTTACATCCCTGGTTATGCCTAAATACATAGCAGTAACATTTCCAAGAGCAAGTTGTGTTCTGTTACACACACAAATGTATGTGTTTGTACAAATACGCACAATTTAAAACTACCGTTAAGTATCCATGAAGTTAGTACAGGTGAGGATGTTTTCCACAAGCCTCTGTATTGGCCAGGTGCTTTTGTGTAACTGCTGTTTTCAGTGTTTTGCTGGGGTTTGTTTGTGGGAGGGTGCAGGATATTTGTGCCGGTTGATGCTGGCATTTCCCTCCCAGCAGGTGAGGCTGTAACGGGGCTCAAAGTCAGGGCCCTCACCTGGCCTGGCTGGCAGGAATTTCACATCCTGTGGCCATGGATAACAGTCAGGATACCTGACTAAACATGAACGTTTTTCTCCTAGAAGGGTTTGATTATCTTTCTTGATAAACTAGCCAATTTTTAATGAACTCCAAGCTTGCAGTGCAAATAACCACCCGGTTAGCATTTATTATTTATTA
This sequence comes from Turdus rufiventris, assembly GCA_013186435.1. Lineage (NCBI taxonomy): Eukaryota > Metazoa > Chordata > Aves > Passeriformes > Turdidae > Turdus > Turdus rufiventris. Next base: position 159,649 of record PYHW01010033.1, on the reverse strand, counting down.
CTTTTGTTCAAGGTGGGTTTTTCTCCTCAGGTTCTCCCCAGAAACTGCCTCCAAAAGAGGACTTAGTACAGCAGAAATTAATGCTGTGGAAGCAATCCACAGAGCTGTGGAATTTAACCCTCATGTTCCAAAGGTAAGAGTATTTTATTTCCTGTTGGACCATTTGTATTGTGGACCAGTGTATTCTGAAAAATACCATATTATAATATAATTTTATTATTGGAGCCTTTCCAGCCCCATGTTTTCTTGAACTTGGTTATGACTCTAGCCATGGAATTGGTAAAAAATTAGTATTTATATCATAAATGTTTTGTGGCCAGATTTTTTTTTTTTAATAATAGCTGCTGTTCAAACAGGGTTTTTTGCACAAAAATTTAAACTTGGAATTTCCAAACTCATTGGAAAATCCAGTAATGGATTTTCTGAAGGCTCTTTACTCTCAATAAGGATGGACATTAATAAATATAAATGTAGATATTTAAAGTAATAAAGTAATCACAGAAGAGTTTGTGTTGGAAGGGACCTTGAAGATATCTCATTCCAGCACCCTGCTTCCAAATTCCTGAAACCAAATTAGGTTCCCCAAACAATAATCACTCTAGTATTCCAAACCCCTTTATTCTGCTGGGCTTTCAACCATGGCTCCATGCTTGTGGAAAGATCTGCAGTCCCTTATTTTCTTCTTCCACGTGTAAACAAGATAAGAGTCTCAGCACAGGCTGTAATTTAATGTCTGGCATCTAAACACAGATTCCACAGAGCGTTGCGTGAAAAAATCGTGCATGGCCTTTCCCTGCACTGGTGTTGCTTTCAGTGTGAAAGCTGGAAGCAGGAGCTGGCTCAGTGCAGGGTCTAATCCTCTGCAAATGATGATGGAGCCCCAGTGGCTGCTGCTGGGGAGGCTGGAATGATCCGGCTGCCCCGTCCTGTCTGCCTGTCCAGTCCAATAGAATGTGCACTGAGGAAGCTAATTGCTGGGAGAAATTGCTGCTTGCTTGCATGACTGATCAAGAGCCTAGCAAGTTCATTTCAGACAGTCTCAGACAGATTTTTCTTTAGCCTCTGCCTTTAGGGGCAGAAGATTATAATGCATTATCATTATCTAAAAGTTCTTTTGTTTTGGGTATCCTCCAGTTGTTTCTGGAGCCTTGTATACTTTTTTAAAGAAGTTAGAGATGGTTTCAAACAGGCTGTTAAAGTACGGTCTGTAGTTCTGCAGACAAATGCAGAAACTGTTTCCAGGTTTCAGTAACTTGATTTTCTCTTCTAATTGTGCATCTGTCCATTCTTCATGGGTTTTTTTTATGACAATATTGCCTTGAGGCACCAGTTGGTTAGATGGCAGAGCAGAATTTACTGGTGCAGGCTGTTCACAGCCTGAAATGTGTATGGTCAAAGCAAACAAGTGAATAAGGGCAGAGAGGTGAAGCAACTGCCCCATGGATCACAGAGGGGGAGGAACATTTTGAATTTCCACTCTGTTCTGTCCCATAGACTAAAATGAGTATGTAAAGCAGGAAGTCCCTCTGTTCACACAGCTGATGAAAGTGATTGTATGTAACATTTTGCATAAGGAAAATGAAATAAGGTTTGTTTCTCTTTGTTCTGCTTTTACAAGGCTGGGGTTTGTTTGGAAAGATAGAACCAGCTAGAAAACTGGTCCTCTTAATCCATTCCAGGTTAGAAATCTCTAACTGCATTTTGGTACTTTATGGAACAATCTTTTGCAGTCATCCTCGGAATATCTTAGAGATTTTTATTGTGTATAAAGACTTGAAAACCTTCCATTCAGTACTGAGATACCTTCAGTACTGACACCTCTCCTGTTTTATGCTTAAACATGAATGTGAAAACCTGCCAGACAGGAATTTTTCTGTTTATGTGGTAACATGGGCTCAGAGAGAGCCAAAGCCTGGAGCTGAGCACTGGTGTGTTGTGGCAATACTTGCAGTGGGGCTTCACCACCACTGCTGGGTTTGTGTTCCCAGTTAGCATAATGGAAAAGTGGGCACTGTGGAGAGCATGAGGAGTCAGGGCAGAGGTCAGATATTTGAGACCATTTTCCCACAGCAGTGCTGTGTGAATGATCCTTTACTGTGTTAAAAAAAAAAAAAATTGAAGAGGATTAGAGGGGATTAGCAAGAATATTACCCTCTGGAGTGCAGGCCCAAGGCACTGAGAGAAGAACCTAGCCAGGCAGCAAATGTGCTTTATTTGGCTGGGGCACAACCCCATCTGCATTCCTTGAAGAGTCTGAATGGGAAAAGTTAAGTCCTCAAACTGGATTAGTAAATAATCTCATAGTTTGTGGCATCTGCTGAAATAAATCGGTGAGTTAGCTGCATTCTTACACTTTGGGGACGCTGTGAGGAATTGCCAGCCATGTTGATCAAAGATGTGCATTAACTTTGGCTGTCATTGAATGAGACACTGTATGGCAGAAGAGGACAGCTCACAGGTAAATAGTGGAGCTGAAACTGTCATTTCATTCTTGTAAAAAGTAGTCATCTATTTTAAAAAACTAAGTTCAAATGAATACCTGACATTTTTAATGTACCATGAGAAAACATGGTATGTTAAAAAATGGCATGTTTTGTGTTGCAAAGAAATAGGAAATGATTAATCCTTGTGTTCTTTGACCCCTCTGAGCATCAGATTTTCTGCTGATGGAGGGAGCTGGTGGAAATTGAAAAAATCTGAAATCAAAGGTACTTTGTGGTAGCCCAGTAAGACCACATGAAAAGGAGATTTTCCTGGGTTTGGTTTATTATTCTTCTTTTGGTTAGCACACTGACACTTCCAGGTTTGCTGCTCATACTTCAGAGCTAACGAGTCCTCAACCGCCTGCATTGAAACTTTCAGTGATGAAGTAATGAGCAAAAATACTGTTGGCTTGGGGATTTTTGTCAGCCTAAATGCTGCACCTGCAGCATTACACTTAATGTCTGTTCCACAGGAATGTATTTTTATTTTGTCTTACTGAAGCTGTATGTTTTTTCTTGTTTTGTTGTTTTGTTTTCGTGTGTGTGAAAGCCTAACTTCAGTCACATACACAGGAGTGTGTTTTGTTGCTTTTCATTCCTCACTCAGTGCAGCCTGGCTGCTGTGTGCTAGAAGCTCAGTTCTACGCTCAGTTACGCCTAGAAGGATCATTTATGTTTCACAATCAGAGGTTTGGGAACATTCCCTGTAACCAGGTGTACTTTCCATTATTCCCTTAAGTATTTACTAGAAATGAAAAGCCTGGTGCTGCCTCCAGAGCACATTCTGAAGCGGGGGGACAGTGAGGCAGTGGCGTATGCCTTTTTTCACCTCCAGCACTGGAAGAGGATAGAAGGGGCTCTAAATCTGCTGCACTGCACATGGGAAGGCAGTAAGTATCTCCTTTTATTGTTTTTCTGTACAGTAGACTAGTTCTGTGCCTTCACCCCTCAAAGATGGTTGGTTCTCTTTGTGAGAAGCTGGTTAGTTACAGATCTAATGTCACTCGTCCTTTTGCAGCATTTAGGATGATCCCATACCCATTAGAGAAAGGACATCTCTTCTATCCCTACCCGAGCTGCACAGAAACAGCAGACAGAGAACTGTTGCCAAGTAAGTGGTTTCTAAGCAGTAATGATAATAAAACACAGGCTAAGGACATATTCAGTATGTGGTAATCTGTATTTACCTTACTGTGATTTTTTTAGTTTGAGTTTCCTGTGAAGGGGATTCAGCTATTTGTTGATGTCCCTCCCAACAGATCCTGAAGCACTTGATGTGTGTGTGGTAAATGTCAGCTTGATGCTGCAATAGCCCAAGCCCTTCAGAGACGAAATCTGTGTGTGGTACATTCAGGCTGAGTCTGGCCAGCCTTGAGAACAGCAAAGCTGACTGTTTGTTAAAAATGGCTTTTGAAAGAATTCATGGATTTGACTGCTGTTACAGCAAGGAATCAGTCCATGGTCCAGTCCTGCTTTGGGTATCCAGTAAAACCTCTCTGTGATCTTGCAGGGACTCTTTGGTTATTCTGTAGCTCCACAGAACATGCATTGCTTTCTGTCATTAATTCAGTGGTCTGTATTTATCTGCTGGCTGCCTCCTGGACCTTTTTATACATGTATTTCTCTGGATTTCTACTAATATTTGATACTGAAAAGTAATTCTTACCAAGCTGCTCTTTGCTTCAAGGTTACTTTATGCAATGATGAGCCTACATGTTTTTTCCTTTGGGCAAGACAAATAAACTATATCATTACTGCCTGTACTCATGATATTTAGGAAAATAGCATTAATTTAGATTAGAATTGAGCTGTTAATTACACATCTTAATTGAATTCCTTTGGGGTTGAACTTCTATATCTTGAAGAAACACAAATCCCCTGGGACTGGAAAGGGCTACTGCAAAAGCACCAGCAGAGACCACAGCTGTGGAAAGGAAAACTGCACAGACGTGTTTCTATTTAAAAGCCTGAAGTTATATTTAAAATGTGTAATTTAAATTTGCCCCCAGACTGCTTTAAATTACTCATTTCTCACTTATGCAGGATATTGCACAAGGAATTCCTTGGTTAGCAACTAACCCTAAATTGTGGACTTCCCAGCATAATTAAACACCAACACATGCAGATATTTCAACAGGATCACTCACGCATTCCTGTTATGTTTTAAATATAAAACTACCTATAAATAAAATCATCTTAACACTTTTATTGCAGTACTTCCTCGAGAAATCTTGACGCTTAATTTTAAAGAAATGTATCTATTTAAATAATGTTGACCAAATCAATGATTCAAAAAACCAGATTGGTCTGATGAGTAACACTTTTCAAATGTCTGTGAACTCTATAGAATTAGCTCTAGTTGTCTTTACCTATTTTGAATTTGGTTTTAATTTCCCAGTGCAGGAAAAGCTACTGCAAAAAGGATTAGTTCCTATTTTTTTAAACACTTTCCTAAATTATATTGCTCCATGTCTTAGAAATGAGGGAGTTTCTATGTAGTGTGAATCTCTGGGTGCCATTAACGTCTTTTGATGTTACACATGGATCTCCAAATATTCTACTTAATTGTGCTCCAGAATCCTATCATCAAACAAAACCAAACTCCGAGCATTTTGCTATTAATGAGTTACAAGAGCACAAGGCACTTTTCCTGGGTTTACTCTTCTAATGGTGCCCCAATGTGCTAGCATTCAGAGGCAGGAACTGGGAGGGTAAAGTGTCTTTTTCCTCCACAGACTTCAGTTTAAGAAAGAATACAATTCTATTTTTTCATTTTACAATAAAAAAGGCTCATTTATAATTTCAGGTTTTTGTTGGGTTTTTAAAACAGCTTGTCAAGAAGGGCAGTCCTTTTAGAATTACTTGTGTCTATAGAAACTATTTTCTTCTTCATTTAAAAATCTTTTAAAATCATTGGATAGAAATCAGAGCTGCAGGTATCCAGAGCCAGTAATTGCAAATTCACCCAGCAGGTCCTCAGGAGTGACCAGCAGTAATGTTGTGAGTGCTGAAAGCTCCACAGGGCACCCTTAGCCTGGCTAATCACCTGCTTTGGATTTTGTTACCAGAGATTGGAAATTGCAAGGAGCTGCTATGTACAGAATTTATAACCCAGTCCTGGCACTGTTTTCTTTGAGGTCTGCTCTGTCAGCTGCTCTGAACAGATTTACTGTAGTCTGCAACCAGGAGTCTTCTAGAAGGACTAAGGAATAGATGTGTGTACAACATGCTGTTGCTTTGTACTTGCTCAGCTTCTCACAGGGTGCAGAGATGTGTCCTCCTTTGCAGGTAACAGGATTAGAGCTCCAGAGAGCTGAAAACACCTGAATTGTTGTAGTTGTTTTGGGTAATTTTGACAACTTGTGAACTTCACGGATGTTCCTCTCTCGTGTTAGAAATGTAGGTACCAAAAACGGAGCCTGATGAAAATAATAAAATAAAGCACATGAAAGTGAAAAAGAAGACTGGGAAGAGAATATTAATGATGAAAACAAATATGTAAAGACTGTTAATAATGAAGCATGTGATGTAGGGGACAAATTTTTAAGAAGTTAAGATGTGCTGCGGGAGTCTTTCCTTCTGAAAGTCCAGAAATGAGTTAAAGTCCATAAATAATTCAGAAAGCAGTCCTTGATTATCAAATGTCAACATTGTTCCTTTTTCCCTTTCAGCGTTTCATGAAGTCTCTGTTTACCCCCAGAAGGAACTTCCCTTTTTCATCCATTTCACAGCAGGCCTGTGTTCCTTTTCAGCCATGCTGGCTCTCCTTACCCACCAGTTCCCCGAGCTGATGGTGGTTTTTGCAAAAGCAGTAAGTACTGTCTCTGTCATGGGGCTTGCTCAGGTATCTCTTGGGTTTTTGGGAGTTTTGAGATCCAGGGTGAAGTGGCCTTCTGTGCCTGTCTCTTTTTTCTCTCTCTGCCCTGCTCTTTTTAGGGTTTCTTTCCCTCACTTATCTGTTAGCATCTGCTGTCTGTAGCCTTGCCACCTCTCCCCGATTTCTGGAAGCTGAGGGGCAAAGTGCATAGGCAGCTGCTCAAACTACTGCAAGCAGTCAGTTTGGCCTTTGTTGAACTGTGGATCTTGTGAGCAGAGCAGAGCAGCAAAGAAAGAGCTCTGAACTCCAAAGGCAATCATTTATTCTGGCTGTGCCAGTCAAAATAGAGGGTAAAAGACATTTGTGTGCTGGCTGGTTTAGTGCAGGTAATGGAGACCCAGGAGAGCCCTCCTTTTTCAGGAATACTTTGTTCCTCTGGGTGTTGGCTTTACTAGTCAGCCCAGTCCAGTGTCCAAGTCTGCAGGTCTGAGAGTGGGGCCTCATTTCCACACAGTGGTGTTGATCTTCATCCTGGAAAATGCAGTTGGACATGCTGGTGACAAATTTCAGTTCTGCTCATAATTGGCTGGGTTCATGGTAACTAGGGGCTAACTATCTGCTTGATTAATTCTGTAAGGGCTGCATTAGCAAAGTTGTGTGATTTCCAAAGAGATACAAGGTCAAATGTTATGCTAACAAAGAGTTGCTTGGTGAAGTTCTCTCTGCTGGGTTTCTTGAACCAAAAAAGAGAAAAGACTTTGTACAATTGAGTTGGCTTTGCAGTTGGGATGTCCAGTGACATGTCCAAGTGTGGGGGAAAAACCTTCCAGGGTTTAGTCATTTGGCAGTGTGTTTATTTGGTTTATTTTCTTTAGGAAAAGATGGCTAGCATCTGTTCAGCTGAAAAGAGATGACGGAGGAGAGTGCGCATTGCCACAGCATTCCCCCAGCCCACTCGGGCAGCAGGCACAGACAAAGGGCTCTGGACACTCCTTGTGGCAGTTTATCAGCAACAGTTGAACTTGTGTGCTGAGATCATCAGGCAGGAAGGGAATTCCATATTACTCTCTTGAGATTGACAGCTGAGAAGGAAATACCAACTTCCAGTATTCTGCTGTTTTAGCTAGAATTAATATTGACTCTCAATCATAACTCTAATGATAAAAATTCTTCCATATTTTACTTATTGGATAATTGTAATTATGATTCCATTCCTGATGTTTTCAGAGGGATTCAGAGAACTTGTAAGAAATGATACTCACCATCAAAGTAACATTTTTGGTTTTATTACTCACAACAGGCATGTTGTGTTGCAACTAGCTGACTTAAGGTCCCTTCCAACCCAAACTATTCTGTTATTCTGTGATTCTGTGTTTTGTTTAATAGATTGCTTCTATAGTTTAACGACAGATAATGCTGTGATGGCTGCTAACAATTTATACATACTCTCTTGTCTTCTGGAGGTCTGTAGTAGTAACATCTACTGAATTTTCATACCAAAAATGGAAGATTATCTTCTATTTAACGATATCAGCCTTTCCACTCAAGCATACTGTCATAAAGCAATTACTATTTGCTACATTGAGCAGTGTATCTTCAAGTAATCCCTATGCTTTAAGCTTTTAAAATTATTTTTTCCTATGTATTTGGTTACTTCAAGTGTTTTTCATCTTGCTGTTCATTAACTTATTAATTAGAGTAGTTTGAGATAATAAAGTTCTAGCTGGTCTATCTGGAGTGCTTTGGCCATAGATAAAAGCAATGCAAAATGTGTTTCCAACTCTTGAATTTCCAAGAAACCTAGAACAGTTTTAGGAATGGCAATTCAAAAGTACTGTATGTGGAATTTTTCACTGTTAATCTCCAAGCAGTGACTCCTTAGATTACATTTCAGTTACTTCTTAATCAAACTTTTTTTCCAGCAGTTGACTCCACAGCAGGCTGAATGCCTCAGAAGGGGTTTAAGAAGTTGAATACCTTTCTATGGACTTGAAAAGTCTGAGTTTACATATTTTCATTTGTTAGTGCTTGAGTTTGTTTCCTCCATAATAAATCACTGGGTAAACCTTGGCAAATTGCTAAAAATACTCCAAGTGGCCAAAAATCACAAGGAAGCATTAGCTGGTTCCAGTGTACACAGCGTGACCCAGCAGCAGCAGCGGCCGGAGCGCTGGCACCGGGGTTTCAGGGGGGCTGCACGTGTTGGGGACCGCTGCTGGCACAGCCCTGAGCATCTCCTGATGGGTCAGAGCCCATGGAGGTGCCACGAGGCTGTGCCAAATCCCTGCAGGGTCCCAGGCCTGGTTGGATGTGGCTTGGAGCACCGTGAGGCAGTGCCAGGTGTCCCTACCCTTGGCAGGGTGCTGCAGTTAGGTGAATTTAAAGTCCTTTTAACCCAAACTGTTGTAGGATTCCGTGTTAACTGTTCCAGGATTCCATGCTGTATGAATTGGTGCTGGTGAGAACAGTGAACAGGCAGTGGTGGAGGATCCACAGGAGCTGCAGGACCAGTGCAGGTTCTCCCTGGGCCTCACTGCTTGTTTCATTCAGATTCCTGATCTCTTGGAGAACCACACTGTTCTTGATCAGCAGACATCTCTGTTGCATAAGTAGTTGCTGTTCAGATTCTTCACAGTAAGTGACAGAAGGGAGGAAGGTATGCAAATGACACTAATCTGAGCAGCTCTCTGAACAAACTGAAAAACACTGCTAGATGAAACAACTTATGTCAGAGTTGCAGACAAAAGGGTCTGATTGTTTTATCATTCAGTATGAATTCTTATTTTTTACTAATTACATAAATGGAAGACTGGTGGGACTGTGAGCAGATCTCAGAAGTTCCTGAAAACACTGAACAAACTTTCATAGAATCATGGAATGGTTTGGGTGGGAAAGGACTTCAGGGCTCATCCTGTTCCACTTCCTGCCATGGGCAGGGACACCGTCCCCTACCCCAGGGTGCTCCAAACCCCATCCAGCCTGGCCTTGGGCACTTCCAGGCATGCATGGGGCAGCCACAGCTGCTCTGGACGTTCCAAGCAGATCAATCCCATTTTTCACATTGGAACCTTACATTACTGGAATAGACCAGTGTATGTTATTATTAAAATGCTGAAAAAATAGTGCAGCAGTGTTCATGCTCTATCCTACTGAAAACAGCTTTCTTTTTCAGGGAATTGGACAAAATCCTAAGACCGTTCCCTGTTCCAAAGTGGTTTTATACTTTCTCAACAAAGAAAGGAGTCATGGGACTTAAATTAAAAATTGGCTAATTTTTATGATTGCAAGATTAGGAGAAAATATTTTTCATTCTGGCTGTTCCCTAGCTCCCTGTTGGAGAATTCTTTGCCATTTTGTCCATGGCAGCCATCTAGGGGCAGAAAATATGGCAAAGCAGAGCCATGTCTGGCAAGTCCTGTTTTGTGTGACACTCTGCTTTGCTTTAAGAACAAATCCCCCTACCACTTTCCCCAAAGCTCATTAAGTGAGACTGGAGAATTAACTTTTTAGCCAGCTGCTGAACTTTTCATATTTATAAACACTTGAGTCCTTTGCTTATCTAAAAGAAAATGTGTATAGTTTGGAGATGTGCACTTCCCTGCCAGTGTATAATGAGTGGTTCCACACTTGGTAGTGAAAAAAAAGCCTGAAGTTTCCTGTCAGAGCTGAGTGTCGATGCCAAGGGCAAAGGTTCCTTGCCTTGCTAATCTACATCTTAACTCATGCACTTAATGTGAAGGTGCCACACGCAAACAGGCAGGGAAGAAGCCCACTGCAAGGAAAAGCTCCTACACTGCTGTGAATGTTATGTTTTAAAAGCCTTTTTAATGTAATATTTGAGGTTATGATAGAAGCCAGGAGGGCCAAAGTAAAACTTTAAAAGTAAGTGAGTCCTGTTGTTGCTAACTCGTGAAGTGAGGGTTTGTACAAGGATAACCTGAGTGCCAGCAGAGTATCTGGGGGATGGGTTGAGAAGGTGCAGGGGAGTTTGCACGATTTGTTTTAGCCTAATCTTACTTCTGGAACTGTTTAGATGGCATCTAGAGTATGGGTCCTGTCTGGAAGCACAGATTGCTCTTGGTGGATGGGCTGTTCAGTTTGAGTCAGTGACCTGTAAATAATCTATGCCTGAATATTGAGAAAATAAGGTGATCCTTAAGGTCCCTTCCAACCTAAACAGCTCTGTGATTCTCTGGGGATCCCTTGTCCTCCCCTCCCTGTGTGTTGAGCCCTGAGGGGCCAGTGCTGAGCAGCTGGAGGGCTGTGGGCTGGAGGAATGCCGTGCTAACCCTGTGCTTCTGCCCAGGTGCTGCGGGTGCTGTGGCCAGTGAGTGCCCCCAGCGTGCTGGCCTCCAGCTGAAGGACTGCGCTGGGTGAGTGGGCAGGGCTGGGGCTGGGGCTGCTCTGTGTCTTCTGTAGTGTCCAATGTTGACAACCAGCCTATCGGCATCAGCAGTGAAGGGATGGGAATTCTCTTGCTCTGAGGGAAAGACACAGGGTGGTTTTTGTTCATACCTTGAGTCTGTAGAAGGAAGTTGGTTTGGATACTGAGCTGATTTATTGTTGTGTTCTCTTTCTTCCAGGGCTTTGGGACTCTTCTTTCACCCTTCATCTTCACTATGGAACACACGGAGGGCCTGCTGCTGTCCAGCCCCTGGCATCAGCTCACTCTGGTGTGACTGGAGTGTATTTTCCATGATAGTTTGGGTTTATTCTCATGAGCCTCGCTTGGTGCTTGGCTGACCCCCAGCTGTGGGAGCCGAGGAAGAAATCTGGGCTCTTCAAACTGATATCCTTGACAGGCTTCCATGTTGATGGTGCTTAACATGTGAATTTCTTCTTTGGCCTTAATCTATAATTATCTAAGAAAATAGTTCTTGTTGAGCAATAGTTTATTGCTCTCTAAATCACTTGGACAACTGGAAGCTCATACTTCCTCTGTAAGAAAGGCAAATACACAAACTGAGCAGGTGTTTGGAGTATTGATGCTTCCTTCTCAGCTGCAGATGCACCAGATTCTTGGCTTAGATTTAATTTTATAAGCCTTTTTCAAAATATTTGTTAATAGCAAAGTATGGTTCTGCTTTCTTTATTAAAAGGTTGCTACTTAACACATTGAATTTGTTGACTTTTTAAGTGTCTGTTTGATATAGATTATAACCTGCAAACAAAGATTTGTTTCTTCTCTATCTTATGAGCTTGCATTGCTCAAGGAGATGGTAAACTCCTCTATTTGATGTTACTTCTTTGATTTATTCTTCAAGACAAAACATTTTGAGAGACAGGATGGCTTCTGAACCTGCCCACAGTGTTTGATATCTGCCTGGGAGTCTGTTGGGGACCTGAACTTCCACGTGTTGGTCCAGAGCAGTGTCACTTGATAGGAAGACTCGAAGAGCATGGAGATGTGGAAAAGTCTTAAGGATTTGCTTCACATAGAGATAAGCCCTGAGGGTTTGGTTACTGCAGAGGTGCAGAGATGCCTGGGGCAGTGGTTTGAGGTCATTGGTGTGGCTCCCATTTCCACTCTCCCTTTCAGCAAATGTCTTTGTCCCACGCAGGTCTGCTGCCTGGCTTGGGGGAAGCAGAGTCGTGTCAGCCCAGGCTTCTTAGAAGGGAAAGTGATAAAAATAGCACAGGCTTGTGGATAAATGCTAATTCTGAGAACATGAAAACCCATCGTCTTACTTTGTGCAGACAAGCACATATGCTTACCCCTAAGAACTGGGGAGATTTTACACGTTTGCTCTCCTCTATATTTGTGAATGTTTGTGACATTGATGGCTTCTTCCAAAGGTGGTGCAAATTAATCCAGTTTCTGAATCCTGGATGGAAGAACCTTGCTGTAGCTGCTGTGATCTCTGAAACAATCCCTACATCAGTCAATTCCAAGTCATTTGAATTGACTTAAAATACTTCCTTATACAGAAGATCAAAAATTAGTTATTTTTCTTTTTCCTAATTTTCAAATGCTTCTTTACCTTGTAAAGCAAGTTCTGTGAGGCAGAAAGTCACCTCAGCATCTCATCTAAGTATAGTTTATTTGTAACTCTGAAGGGAAACACACTTGTTTGGGTAGAAGTGCCACTGTTTGCTCTCCACTGTATATTTCTGTTGACTGGATTAAATCCAAGGTAACTATTTGAATTTATCAAGGAATCAAAAGGGAACCCCTACAGAAAGATACTACCAGTGTTTTTAGAGTTACCTATTACTAGAATGTAATTTTCTCAGCTTTCTTTCCAGTTGGTCACTGGGGCTGTTTCTCACTTTGGAATCACTGAGGTGATTAATAGGCCTGTTGTGTTCATGTGATTTCACTTCGTGGTCTGCAGGGGCCCATAAGGTAACCAGCCTAATGCTTTTTAAAGTTGAACCTTTTCCAGCAGTTGTGTGGGGTTATAAATGAAGCTCTGCCTCCCATGTATCATCCCAAGAGCTGCTTTCTCTCACTGTCCTCCCCTGACATAACAGTAACAGAAAGGGGATGGGCTTGCTCTGAAAGGAGAGCTGGCAGCAGGCTGGGTAATCAAAATCTTCCTGTCTCCAGAAGTGCCAGCAATTCTTGAGGAAGGAGTGCTCTCTGTGATTTTCCAGCAGGGTTGTCCATGCTTTGGGAAGCGTTCCTTTGCCACTTAGGAACAGGGACTTGCACCTGACCCCTGCCTTGGTAATACCATAGCAATTCTCTTGTGTGTGCATATACACATATATATTTATATGTATAGATACATAAAAATTACAATTATGACTCAGGACAAGATGAATATTGCTGTAACTTCCTTGAAACAAGATCTGTGGTGACCTTACAGCTTTGGGATGGCAATAGCTTTTCCACAAGGCTTTCTTCATGAGGCATTAACAGACTCCTCACATTTTCAGTTCATCCAGAGTAGCCAGTGAAAGTCGAATCTTAAAGATCAGCATATGTTTGTATACCTGGATGTGTGTATTTGTAAACCAGGGTGATTATATCTTTAACCACTCAGGCAGTTTGAGTTTGGGGTGAGTTTGGTTTGTTGGGTAGCTTTGGGTGCTTGCACTGTCACCACGTCATGGCAGGTTGGTTCTTGATCAGGGCGTCCAGGAAGAGAATGTAGCTGCATTTCTTCCTGCCAACCTCTGACTTCTGCAGGAGTATTTTCCAAAAGGGACAGGAAGGGTAGGAAAGGGGGAAGTGTTACCACAGTAAAACCATGGTTTGTGAAGCAATTAAGCAGCTGAATACTTGTGTGAATTTGCCCTGTCTTATCACTGACTTGAATGAAGAGTGTCTAAAGATCTTTAATTCAGGAGTTTGTTGTTTGTGCATCTGGAGAGATGACACAGATGTGATTTAACACATTGCTGAAACAGCTTCCTGATGTTGTCTGACTGGCAGGGTTTGGAAGTCGATGCTCACAGGCTATTGGATTTCATGGAGCTGCTGGAGTAAGAGCATTTCAATGCAGTGTGCCATGATGGTACAGTGGGTGCTAGAGCAAAACTTCCCACTGGCTATTGGCACTGTTAGAATAATTAAACTCTTCCAGCAGAGGTGAGGCAGTTTAGACTAATAAATATTTCAGGGTAACAAGGTCTGTTCATTGCAACCCTAGTTCATGTGGCTATAAATCACATCAGAATTCTGGGGAATAATCTCTGGCAGATATTTACCATGCTGGGAGCCCTTCATTTTTGAAATTTGGAATAGATGCCTGCTAGTAGCTTTTATGCATGTATGTATGTGGTAAAAGGATTTTTTCATGCTGGCAGACATCTTGGTCACTGAGGTTATGGGGCTGAATTCATATGGAGATGGCCCTGGGGTGGTTCTCCATCCAGATTTGTCACAGGCCAGTTCCCTTCCTGCATCTCTCCAGCGCTGGCCAGGCATGTTTATTCCCTGCTCCTCACCCTGGGATTGTTGTGAGGGTGCCAAGCCCCATAGATCCATGACTCTGAGCAAGGCGGGGTGTAAAGGTCATAGTTGAGTCCATTAATAACAAGGTGCAAACGGCTGGTTTATATGTAATGTGAAGCTTTTTACTTATTTCATTTTTGCACTTTGGGGGCTCTGTTTGCTTATGGAGCACTTGGTGTCTGGTACCTATTTAGCCTGAGAGAGGCAATTGGGTTCCTTCAGGCCTTCAGAGGAATGCAGAAAATTGTTCTCTGGTGTTGTAATTCTACTGGGATAACTGGAGCTTATTTGTCTCACTGCTTATTAAATGCATACTTGTCTAGAGGTCCTCGGGTTTTTTTCTTCTCTTTTTTTCCTGAGAAGCGTTGGGTGAATCCCAAGGACCACAAGCGAGAGGAAGATTCCAGGAGGAGGGGGAGAGGGAAGTGCCTGCACCTCTCCACAAGCTGCATCATCCACCTCCAGTGCCAGCAGAATGAAGAGGTTAAATATGAGAGCAGCCTCCCTTAGGGAAGGAGATGTGTGTGTGCGGCTCGGCCGGACGTAAATCAATATTGCCTTCCCCTCTCAGCGATGAGCCAGTGAGGGGAGCAGCACCTCCCAAACACCAGCATGGCTGTGCTGGGGAGGCACTGGGGCTGTGCTGGGCTGTCTGAGTGGGCCCAGCAGTGCAGGTCAGGAGCCCACCTGAGCTGAGCTGTGCTGTGCTCTGTGCAGAGCGCTCTGTGGGCACAGGGCACGGGGTTCTGTAATCACACGATGTCCAGAGCTGAAGGGACCTGCAGAGATCGAGTGCAGCTCCTGGCCCTGCACAGGACACCCCTGTGATCCCACCCTGGGCCTGAGGAACATTGTCCAAACACTCCTGGAGCTCCGGCAGCCCAGGGGCTGTGCCCATTCCCTGGTGAGCCTGTTCAGTGCCCAGCCACCCTCTGGGGAAAGAAACTTTTCCTGATACCCAGTCTAAACCTCTTCTCCAGAACTGATACCCTTCCAGCTTCTGAGCAGTGCCCAGCTTGCCCAGTTTTGTTGTTAGAAGGAATAGACTCCTCTTGTCTGCATTTAGTTAGGATGGCTGCAGAGGTGATGTATGAGCTGTTGTCACCTGCGTTTGGGTCAAAAATCTCTACAGATCAGTCAGGATGACAATAGCAATCACAGTGGGCTTCTGTGTTCAGTGCCCCATGCTCTGAATTCACCCATCTAACCGTAAAGGTGGATAAAGAGTAAAGGCAGCTGCAGTTCCCAGCTCTGTGTCCTGGCTGCCTCCTCCCTGTCTGGAGCCTCCTTGGCAGGGTGTGCTCTGCACGCCCCAGCCCTTACTGGAGGGACACGGCCATGCTCAGGGATGCTGCTCATGGGCTTGGAATTTTCCTCATTTCCAGCCTCGACTGCTGCTGTGTGCTTTGGTGGGACCTTCAGTGAGTCTGGTCACTGGGGACAGCGAGATAACACACCCTTGCTTACAGCACCAGTGAGGGTGAATCCACCACAATGAGTGTGTTCCTCCGCTGGGATCTCCCCCTTTGGTTATTTCTGGCCAGCAACGTTTTCCTTTTGCTCTGGATGCGTTGAGTTGTGCAATCACAGCACGGCCTCGTCAGCTGGACCCTTCTCTTAACAACCTCTTGATTTCTTTGCTAATTTGGCTGTGGGCTTTCATCAGTTATAAAACAGTGACACAGTGTGTGACTATTGCATTCTCCTGCCTTGACTCACGGGCTGTGATTCCAGAGCAGTGACCCCCCTGCTGCTGGCTGGAGCCCTCTGTGACTCGGCTTTGGGGATGTGGGATGGGAAAGCTTGCACTCAGATCTTGCAGGCTGTGTCAATGTTAGTCCAAAATCTGCCCCTGTGGGCTGGGCCTGTGTCAGCAGGTGCTGCCCTGTGGATTGCACTGAGCACAGGTACCTGAGCAAAGCCTTCTGTGCCTTTGTGAACCCAGTGGAGAGCAGAAAAGGCCATGGGGAGACAAGGGAGCGTTGGGGTTGGGGTGTCCCTTGGCAATGTATTCACCTGCACTGCTGAGCTCAGTAACTTACAGATCTTGCCATTACCCTCATCCCAAAAAATGGTGGGGACACCTGAACTAAGGCCTGTTCTCACCCACACAGAGAAAATCAGAATCATAGAATCTCCTGGACTGGGGAAGAGATGCACGAGGAGCATTTGGAGATCAAGTCCAGTTCCTGGCCCTGCACATGAATCCATGTTTCCAATCCCTTCTAACTCTTGTATGTTCAGCTGCTTCAGAAAATGTAATACATTCAGAGCCTCATTAAGCAATTAATTCTGCACCTTGTCCTTGAGTGCAGACATGCTTTTGACTGGAGATAATTAGAAGATGAACTTGGTCCACATTTTAGTCAAATTACTTAAGAGGGGCTTGTGAGAGGGACTGAGTGTGCCCTGATGTGACTGGAGCCTTCAGAAATGTTTTGAGATGGAAAACAAAAAAAACCTGCTTGCCAAGGGTGGGTGTGTGCTGAGGGGCTCATCTGCAGCAGGGCACTGACCAGCCTGAATTTCCTTCAGCTCACACTGGGACCTTCCAGCACGGGGAGTTTGCTCTGCCTGACCGGTGTAGTTCTGTTCCAGTTGTGTGGTTTTCTGCTAATTGCCTGTTAATAAATGTGTGTAGCCCTGCACAGTCCTTTGCAGAAGAAACTCACTGCTGGCAGGTGGACTTGAGCTCGATGGCTCCATGGCTGCTTCCCAGGTACTTCTGTAGTACTTGCACATGATTCCAAGTATTTTTACTCCTCTTATTTACTGACAGAGGAATGCAGCAGCACAGGTGGGTCTGGCAGGACTGGGGAGGGTTCCTGTCTCCGCTGTGGTTACTCTGCAGAGCACTGGAGGCATCCAATTTCAGCATCTCAGCCATGAAACCAGAAAGGGCGGAAGACAATGAACCCAAGACAACCTATCCTCGGGAGTTTCCCTCCTTGTTTTAAAATACAAACATCTGCCTTCGAGGGGAGGATATATTTGGGCAGCAGCCATTGATTAAGGTGTCATTCTTCAGGTGGGCCCACAGATCTCCTACAGACACCCCCAGGGTCCTCTGCAAAAGAAGAAGTGTTTGTTGACAGCTGAGCCCAGGTCCCCAGGCTCTGGGTCCCTCCCAGCCCGGGGAGTGTGTCCAGCTCTGGGAGGGAGGCTTGGATTGATGCTGAGGGGGCAGCATTTTTTTCAAGTCTCGTAAATGGTGAGTAGGTGGAGCAGTAATGAAGGTAAATGAGAGGCTCTTCCCGGCTGCTTGGCCTGTGCTGATGGATGCTGCTCTGGCTTGGTCCTTTGGCCTGCCTCAGACCTGCTCACCTGCCAGCATTCCTTAGTACAGCCAGAATGGGAAAACTGTCTCTCCCTGAAATTCAGAGTGTCTTGGAAGGGCCTGGGGGGGACCAGAAGTCTTCTCAGTAAACACCAGCTCCAATGCAAGAGCAGGGAAGTGCTGCACAGCCTCTCGTGCTGTCAGTGAATGGGTTCAGTTCTGTAAGAATCAGGTTAGCCAGTGGGGAGATGGGATTCTTGTCATTCTTGAGAGCTCCATTAAGATCTCACCTCTTGGCTTGGCTGTGGCTTTGCAGCAGCTCTGCTGAAGGTCCTTTTTCTGCATGAGCACTCTCATGTTTGGCGTGGAGGAAGGTGCTTAATCCAGCCTATGGCAGGCTCTTTTAATTCTTTGAGCAGTTCCCCCATCAAAGCCGGTATCAAAGTGGATTTCTCTCCCCACTTAAACTATTATTTCCTAGGGCCATTGAGTAAAATCCCTGTTCAGAGATGCTCTTGGTGCAGTAGCTGATGGGTGGCTTAGGACCAGAATAATCTTCTTTGCCTTAATCCCATCCTGCTCCCTTGACCTTCCTCCAGGCTTTGTTCTTGCAGCCTGCTGAGCTCCCTCTTGCCCACATCTCACTGCTTCCAGGAGAAAGCCCCAGCTCCTCAGAGAGCTCTGGCAGCAGCAGAGCAGACCCCAGCAAAAAGTATTTGCTGGTGAGTGTCCCTGTTGACTTGGCCTTTCTAAGTCTGGAACTTGTGTGCAAACTTCCTTCAGCACATGCTGGGCAGTGTTAGGAAAATGAGCCCCATTTTTTGTGGCTCAGGGAGGAGGCACAGCCTGCCTGGGGCAGTGTGCAGCCTAGCTCTGCTGGGGGAACTGCAGGAGCACCCTCAGCCTGAGGAATTGCAATAATTAAGACAATTTTTCTTTTTCACCTGGGTCAGTTTAGTTTCCAGGTTCAGCTGTTATATATTGCATTTGTTTGTGTGGATTGGGACCTTTTGACTAGACTATAAAATACCTGTACACTGAATAAAGCGTTTTTGTAATGTCTGCTTGCTCAAATTGGTGGAGAAAAGAGGAAATTGGTAGAGATGAGGGGTGGATCCCTGTAACTTACCTACCAGCAGCTCTGCAGCTGCCTTCCCCTCCTCTCATCAGCTTGGGTTTTAGTTGATTATGTTTCAAGTGTTTGGGGTTTTTTTAATGGAAAAGATTTGAAGGTTTATCTAGCATCTCCTGCTTCAGCCAGTGCTATAGAACCATGGCATGGTTTGGGTGGTACAGGACTTTAAAACTTACTTGTTCCACCTCCTGCCATGGGCAGGGATACCTTCCACTCGACCAGGTGGGTCCAAGCCCTGTCCAACATGGCCTTGAACACTCTTGGGGATGGGGCATCCCCATGTCCTGAAGTGTGATGCTGCTGAGAAAGGATTCCCTGGGGACTTCGGGTGCCCAGCTCTGCAGGAAGCTTTGGGACAGCAGCAGCTGCAGACAGTGGGGAAGAGAAATGCTGCAGGCTGGTTCCTGCTCTGGGGATGTGCCCAACTGAGTGTGTATGAATTCAAAAAGGAAAGGACATGATTTTCTGATACAGGTTTATAATGAATTTTGACTTAAAATAATAAGCAGTATACACAACATACACGTGAATTGTACAGAGATGCTGCTGTATCATCGACTTTAGAACCTACCAGTAAGTTCACAGGTTTCACTTGCTCTCTCAAGCCCCATGTGTCCACCAGCATCTAGAGGTGGCCTTCGTCTCTGTGCAATCCTTCAGGGTTCAGTTCCAGGTCACAGCTCCACCTGCTCCCTGTGCTGGGGACACAGGGACGAGCCTCGTGCAGAGGTGACTCTTGCTCAGTGGGGTTAGTGAGATGTGCCAGGTCTGCTCGAGGGAAACACAGATCCCACGGAACTGTCTTACGGATTCGCAACACCCTTCCTCTGGCCTTGCAAAAAAGAGAAAGCAGGAATGCTTTTGCAAGAGTGAATTATTCTGAACTAGTGTTTTTCACTGGTGAAGTTTTACTGTAAGGTAGATTCTCTGGCAGGTGCAGGATTCCTCAGCCATCACGTCCCGACAGTCAGTCCTCCCAGCCTGTACTGGTTGCACCGTCCCTCTGCAGGTTCAGTTGAAGCAAGGATCACAGCCTCCTGCTGGGTCAGGGATTAGTTTTGCTGAGCACATCGAAGGGCCCACAGCACCTCCTGGGAACTGTAGTCCTTTCCTTAGTGCTTTGTAGAATTAATTAAATAAAAGCCATGCAGTTGAACTACAGCTCCCAGAACATCGTGGCCCTCAGGGCTCGGGGGTTTAAAAATATTGCAAGGGGGTGGCAGTGGCTTCTTCCCTCGGCGCTCCCGTCTCATCAGGTCTGGTCCAACCACTCGGCCCGTTTGGGTGCTTTGCACGTGTGCACATCCACAGTGTCCTCGCACTCCTTGCAGCGCACAGCGCAGCACCAGTGGAACTTGCACTCGCACTTGGTGACGCGGGTGACGCGCGTGGTGTCGTAGCCGCGCCCGCAGCACATCACCTCGCAGCCGTCGGTCCCGCGCGACGCCTTGCTGCACACGCGGCCGGCCGTGCCCAGGGAGCCTGCCAGGGATACAGCACGTCAGGGTGCGCCTCGGGCTCAGCACCTCCCCGCCCGCCCACCCGCAGGGCTACTGGTGGGACTGGGATCTCCGTCTGCACTGGGGACCTCGGTGATGCTTCAGTGGGGAACCCCCTTGGGAACCCCCTTGGTCCTGTCACAGTGCTGTTCCTGTCACAGTGGGGTCCCCAAAGCCTTCAAAGCCTGCGCTTGCTGTGCTTTATGGACATGGGATGCCACAAACCTGGCCAGAGATGCAGCTTTGGTGTCTCTCATGTCCCTCATGATGGAGGGTTGGAATGAGATGATCTTTCACATCCCTTCTAATCCAAAGCATTCTGTGTTTCTATGGCAATCTGCACGGCCCCCTTCCCATCCCACTGCTAGAACCAGTGCTGGAGACAGGGATGGGCTCTCTGCAGCCCCCTGTGCATGGAACAGGCTCTTTGTAGCCTGTCCAAGGGAGCTTTGCTCTGCAGAAGATGGGCTCTGAGGGGTCAGCACATCCACTTCAGTGATGACCACAAACCTGAGGGGTCTGGGGCCTTGGTGTAAAGCCTGGGGATTTTGGACAAATGCAGTCCTGCCTGTGCAGGTGTGGGGTGCTGTGGGGACTTTGGGTCTGGGTAACCCCCTTTCCAAAGACTGGGGCTGAGTCGGGGAGCTGAGCCCCAGGCTGGGCTAGCTGGGAGCTGCTCCCCTGTTGGGAAGGGAGGAAGAGAGGCCTTTGGGTAATAACTGGAGCTCTGGGTTTTACCTGCTGACTTGTCCATCACGCAGTAATCAGGTGAGTTCTCAAAATACACCAGATCTGTTTTTGTGGGCTTCCTGAAGTTCTTGTTGGCCACTGTGAAGCCAGTGCCATCCTGATTCATCGTCACCTGGATGGCCCCATTGTATTTCTTTCTTAGGTAATCCCCTGTTTTTCGGAAATCTGACATTGCCAGCCAACAAGTCCTTAGTGTGCAGGAGCCGCTGACCCCGTGGCATTTGCACTCCAGCTTCAGGAAGCGCTTCACAGCCTGTGGGAAGAGGGATGGGCAAGGAGCAGTGGGCACCCTGGGCACCAGGTACTGCCCCAGTGCCTGCTCATTCCTGGTGCAGCTTATCAGCCTTGGCTGTGTGGGGTGGGGCTCCCGACGGGAGGTGGGGGCTGTTAGGGAGGTCACAGGAGGCAAAGGTGCCATCCTCGTGGGGCCATTCCCTAGGGCACAGCGTGCAGGGGAGCACTGGGAAGGCAGGGCAGCATCCAGCCTTACCCACAGCAGGAGCTGCCCTCCCAGGCTGCCCAAGGTCCCGTTTCTCTGGCCATGCTATTCTGGCTCCCCAGTCCCCTGCTGAAGGTCCCAGTGGATGGGGAGCCGGGCTCTGCTGCAGGGGCTGCACTCACCATCCTCCCGCAGCGGTTGTTGTGCAGGTTCATCAGTGCCCGGGCATCCTTCACCTTTTTCTCCTTGGCATCCACAAAGGCTTTGGCAAAGCGGATCCCGTAGTTGATGTTGTCGCTGCAGCCGCCCCAGTCGAACTCCCCGCGCTCGTCCTTGGAGCGGCCCCTCTTGAGCGGGTCACAGCTGCACACCTTGAGGTCACCTTGGCTGCAGGCCCGCGTGATGGCATAGACCACCCCGGCCGAGGAGATGGCGTAGACGAAGGCGGCCTCCCTGCTGCCTGCCAAGGGACAGGGACAGGGAGTGAGCGTGCCAGGCTGTGCCAGTGCCTGCAGCCCATGAAGAACCTGGGCACGGGGAGCCAGACCATCCTCTAAGTGGGCAAGCCAAGCCCAGCCAGCGAGCTGAGCAGTGTCCAGCCTCGGCTTCCCTGGCGCCCTTCAGAATAACTGCAGTGCTCAGGGTACTGCCCGGGGTGCAGAGCTCCCTTCCACCAGGGCCACTGCTCCCTCCCAGTGCTGTGCGCAGGCTGGGACAGCCCCAGCCCTGCTGGGCTCGGCTCTCCCCTGCAGCACAGATTGCCGCCTGCTATTTTATGTCTCTGGTTCAAGTTCGCAGCTGTTTTTATAATGCTGTAAAAGAAGCTGCAAATCAAAACCATGTTAGTCTTCATTTCGAGAGCCTTTGAAAGCAACTTCAAAGGCTGCAGAGCTCTCTTTGGGCCTCGCAGGATGGGGCTGTGGCGAGGAGCTTTCATCATTCCCCATCCTTTGCCAGGAGAGGATGCGAGCAGGAGAAAAGGTGCCGTGGTGGGAACAGAGGGGCTGAGCAGGCAGGCTGCAGCATGGCAGGGTGGATGCTGCGTTCAGCATTCCAGTCCCTCCAGTCAGGTCGGGCTTCTGGCGTGTGGCTCTGCTGCTCGTCCACCCCCGGGCAGCTGCCCCATGGCCCCGGCAGCTCGGAGCAAGCCCCCACTCACCAGCTCCTTCTGTAGCACTCATGTGTCCTCCATATGAGCTGTGAGTGGAAAGACCCTTCCAGGCGCTTTTGATTTGGAGCCACATGGCTGGATGCTCCCAGCACGTCCTGGGATGCAGCAGCATCTGTCCTGCAGTGCCGGGGCTCCCAGGGCATGTTGGCTCCCAGAGCACTCCCGGGGCAGCTGCACCCACGATGCTGCTCCTGCTCTGGGACTGCCCCAGCCCTGTCCCCTCGTGCCTTTCCTCTTTGTTCCTCGGGTGCATCTCTTGGTGCATCCCTGCTCGTGTTGTACCTGACCCTCACTGAGTGGGAAGCTCTGTCCTGGGCAGGGGTCGTGCCCAGTCCTTTGTGCAGGGCTGGCACCTGCCCCGAGCCGCTGTCCTGCTCCACCTCAGAGCCCAGAGCAAGGACTGGGGCTGCATCTGAGCCTTGCCTCCCTTGCCATGCGAGGGAACAGCCAGTTCCCACGTGAATTGCTGAGTCCTGGCCAACCCTGCTCTCCAAATATTTATATATCCCATTACTGTTTACATACGAGCCTGTTCTCTGGAGGTGTCTCCTCCTTCCCCCTTCTCCCCCAGTGCTCCCCCTGCTCCATCTCATCTGGTGCAGCTATTCCAAACGCAGCGCTCCGCTCCCATTACTGCTTGATTAATTTACAAGGAAAGGCAAAGCTCTCCTCAGGGAGTAATCCAAGCCACCGGGCATGGCAGCCCAGGGGGAGGAGAGACTCTCCCGGGAGGAGAAGGCCGGTGGCGGTGGGAAGGGGACAGGGCAGAACCTACTTCGCAGCATGACCCGGCCGAAGACAGTGTGGTCGCGGTCCAGGGTGCTGCAGTTCCAGCGGTGGTGCCGGAATTGGTGCTGGCACTCCCGGATCCACTCCTTGGCTCCCTCCCCAACTGACTGCATGATGTCAGGGTACCTCTGGCAGAGCTGTCGCTGCTTGTTCACCAGCCCGGGGATGTTGTCGCAGATCACCCTCGCGCCCAGGGCCCCGATGTACCTGCAAGAGAAGGAACACACTCAGTGTCCTGCACAGGGGAGTCACTGAATGTCCTGAGCGGGATGGGACCCACAAGGATCATCGAGTCCAATTCTTGGCCCCGCACAGGACACCCCCAAAATCCCACTCTGTGACTGAGAGTATTGTCTAAACACTTGAGCTCTGGCGGCCTTGGGGCTGTGACCACATTCAGTGCCCGACCACCTTCTGAGAGAAGAACCTTTTCCCAATATCCAGCCTAAACCTCCCCTGACACAGCTCCAGGCATTGCCTGGGTCCTGTCCCTGGTCACAGAGAGCAGAGCTGCCCCCCGCTACCCCTCAGGAGGAAGCTGCAGACCCCAAGGAGGTCTGGCCTCAGTGCCCTTCTGTCCAGCTGAACAAACCAAGTGACTCCAGGTCCTCACCCTGCTTGGTGGGTCTTATGTTGAAGTTTAGCTTTCCCTCTTTCCTCTCTGGCTGTGTCAGAGCTGTGGGTACACAGCAATGTGCCCCCTGAATCATCCCCTTGGCATGGGGCTGCCTGGGGCTGTGGGTCAGGCGGGCAGGACACAGGGACAGGGACAGTGACCGGCACAGCTGAGCCATCACAGTGGTTTTGTTCAATGAAATAATCCCGAGATGCAGCACCAGGAGCGAGCAGAGCTGCTCTCAGTGTGTGCAGGGCTGCAGCAAGGAGCAGGGAGCTGTGGGTCAGTGTCCCCCAGCAGACAGCTCTGGGTGCTGTGAGTCACAGCATGTCTCCCCTAAGCCTGGACTGTGTCAACTCCGGGGGCAGCAGCACAGAAACTTGCTGATGTGCAAAACCTCCCTCCCAGCCTCTGCCCAACATCCCAGCCCTGCTGAGCACAGCAGGATGGAGCCCAGGGTAGCTCGGACAGGCTCTGCCCTGTCTCCTGCCTGTTTGTCAGGAATGTCCGTGGCACAGACAGCTGTGGCACAGACAGCTGTAGCACAAACACCAGTGGCACAGACACCTGTGGCACAGACACCTGTGGCACAGACACCTGTGCCATGCACAGGTGAGGGAGGAATAGGAGCAGGCTTCACCTCTTGGTGCTGCACTCCTTACTCACACTGTCATCCCCCAGCTGTCCATTCCTCTCTGTGCATCTCCTGAACA